>JASAMX010030065.1:0-16730 GCA_030248175.1 Microlaimidae sp. YZB2_3 | reverse complement strand
TTACTACTTGGTTCAGTTACGTATTGCTCTGGGGGGGGGGGTCCACCCCCGGGTGGAAGGCCAAAATTTTTAGGGGGGGGGGGGTCCAGAGGGTGCGGACCCCCCTGGGGCTTTGGGGGGGTCGACCCCAGGTGCGAGATTTCAAATTTAGGGTCAGGGGGGTCGCAATTTTTCAGCAAAATTTTTTAATCTCACTTATTTAATTGTTTTTAGGTCTAATATTGAATTTTATGTATTAAAACAGCCTATTTAGGCCTAAAAAGTGTATTTAAACACTGTTTTTTACTAAAAAACTGTTTTTTTGACAGTAAATAAAAAAATATTCTTCCAAATTGGTTGGGAGGGGGGGAGGGGGGTCCAGCCTTCCAGGGGGGGGGGTAAGGTCAGACCACTCTTGGGGCTTGGGGGGAGGGGGGGGCCCTGCGGTCTTTCCAGGGGGGGGTAAAAATTTTGGCTCTAGGGGGGGTGCACCCCTCTGTCCCCCCCCAAAAACATCTATGAATGCATCCAAAGGGTACAAGTACTAAACGTGTACCAAAAATCAGTTTGAGAATTCCATCAAACAAACATAAATAAAAAACATGTTTATAAGTCAATTCTGACCTTTTGATTTTAATTTTGGGCATTAACTAGTGATTAAACTACCCTTTAAGAAAATAAATGGTGTTTTATAGCCAAAAATGACCTTTTTAAAGGTACATTTTATGCTTTTAAAAAAATTCTTTTAATAGGGCTTTAACCAATATTTCAAGATTTCAAGATTTTATTTTTCTAGTAATACATAAAGAAAACAGTAAGAAGGACAAAACAAACACAAATGCGATTGCAACCCAGTTGAGTTACAATAACACCAAAAATCACAAAATTGAGAGAAGACCTGGCTTGACTAGATTTACTAGAAAAAAATGACTAAAGGCCTTAAAAAAAATAAAGCTCTTTATTTAGCCATTTAAATTTCCATTAGTTAATTCATCAAAGATTTTTTAAATTGGTACAGAGTTTTGGAACTAACTTGATCTTCATTTAGATAATTCCATTTACTTATAACTCTATTAAAAAAACTGTATTTTCTACAATTGACTCTTGAATGCTCTTTTGATTTTTTTTGAATGTCCTCTGGTTGAATTTGGGTTAAGAACAAAATATTTCTCAGGGTTTAAGTTTACCAGTTGGTTTAAGATTTTAAATGTTTCAAACATATCCATCTTTTCTCTTCTTTTCTCCAAAGTTTCTAGATTAAGTGTTTTTAGTCTGTTTATATATCCAGTATCTTTTAAGTTACAAACTTTAAAAACTCGTTTGGTAAAATAGCGTTGGACTTTTTCTACAATATATTTATCTTTAGTCATATATGGATAAAATGCGATATTTAGGTATAAAAAGGGTGTAAAAACATGAATTTGTGTTAAAAATCTACGTTTTTGAAAGAAAATTTAGTATAAAAAAGTACCTAAAATTTTCTCGAGAGGGAAGGGGAGGTCAGATTTTAAAATCTAAAGAAGGGGGTCAGAGGTAAAAAATTCGAAAATCTGGGGGGTGGGGGACCCCCCCTGGATCTTTTTCTAGGGAGAGGGCCCCCAAAATTTTGAGGCTAGGAGGGGTGGACCCCACCCTACTTCCCTACCCCCCTTGTTCACCTATGGTACTCATTTGTTATACGTTAGCGGTAGTGTGATATGCTGTTCGAAACTAATAGGACAAGACAAGAAATTTAACGTTGGTGGCTAGAAAACATGTGTTTTTCGGCCAACTACGGAAAAAACACCGGTGTTGCTATATAATCTAATTCCAAATTATTCTATGTTGTTAATATATAATTGGTTAATTCCATCTGGAGGTCGGAACTGGGTTGTTCCGGGATCGTTGGCGCCAGTTAATGGGCCGAACTGGGCGGGGACGAGAAAAAAACTGACAGGGATTCCATTTGGAAAACGCAAAAAACTTTAAAAAAACCTACACATCACAACGGGAAAACGTATGGAACATGACATCATGCGAAATTGCACAATAAAGTATCGTAGTTTTGAAGGGGCAAATATGGGCAGTAGTTATATTGGAGTAGCTCACATTCTTCGTTGAGCACTTGAGGAAGAAGGGGGGTGAAGAATTGAGCATTTAATCTTAAAGATTAAACTATATCTATAAAAACAGTTATATTTTGAAATTTTCGAAGTTCAGTAAATCAAAGTTTTACTGATTTTTGTCTTTGTGAAAATAAAAAATTTTGAGAGTATTTAAAATTACATGCTTGTCATGAAATTTTATTGAATTTATCAACGAAATGTTTATTTACGATAGATATTGCTCTTTTTTTGATTTTTAAATCTTGATGTACAAAATTACAAAAAGTGTAGAAAATTCGATTTGACAACCGCAAAATTCAAACCTGGCGTTTCAATCGCAGTTTTTCTGTTTCTCATTTCTAATGGGTCAAAACATGGGAGTATAATTATATTCATTGGAGCAAAACATGTTGAACATGCGAAAAAAACATGTACGTACAACATTCTTGAGTAATACGAATTGACAAGCGAAACAGTATACATTCAACCACTTTGATAATTATAATGACAATTACTTCTCAATTTTATTGCGGTTATCAACGAAAACTATTCTAAATGAAAATCATTTAGCTGCATTATTGTTGTTTCTGTGACACATAACTAACTAAATAACATAACTTGCCTTGCCGCAACACACAATTTTGTGGTGGGGGGGTAGCAAAAAACTAAGACATAAAAAGATTTTTTTTCCATAACGATAATTAATAAAACAAGTGAATTATTATATCTAATTATACGGAAACCATATCTGATGAGGGGTCGACAGATTGGCCGGCTTAAAAAAGGCAAGAGATGCTACAGAATCAAAAAAAGTCGTTTACGATTAAGACCTCCAATGTTTTTAAACTTAGGGATTTTACTCGATTTAACAAAAAAATTAACCTTAAACACCGAAATAATTTTTAAACTGTCTTCCAATTTAAAGTTTTTGTTGACACCTAGAATTGCAAGGGTCCCGGGAAAAAAAGCTAAAAATAGAGTTTTAAGTTTAAACAATTTTCGTATGCCTTTGGCAGTCAAACTTTTTTGTGTATATTTGCTGTCAATATTCAGACAGGAGGTCCACTTATGGTCAAACTCGAATAACAATTTCAGTTTTTATGATTCGTTATAAGATAAATTCGCAGCTACAATATGCCTTAACACCGCTTTGAAAGTAAACGAACAATTTAAAAAACCCTCAAGTGTGGGCTTAGTCTTGAATTAAAAACTCTAGTATTGTCTACTGCTAAAAATTAAATATTAAGGCAGGATGGTTGACTAGTTTGTGGGTAAACCTCCTGATTATAATTCTTTTTAAAAGATGTGCATAATGCAGACCTGTGCACGGTCTGGAAATGCCCCACCCCGTTTTATTGGAGGATTTGCCCCCCCCCCCCTTTTATTGTCCCTCCTCCCGCCAAAAAATGAAAAAGTACCCTAAAATTAAGGCGCCATTTTTTACCTATGATGACGCCATCATCGCAATTTTTTTGCAGTTTTTAGCCTATTTCAATGTATTTTAAGCCATTTCAGACCTATTTTTACCTTATTTTCGCTTTTTTGTCCCTTTTTTCTCTTTTCCCTTCTTTTTTCTCCTTTTTTTCTCTTTTTTTCTTTCCCCCTGCTTGCCCCCCCGTTTTATTTCCCCCCCGTTTCAAAAAAGTTGCCCCCCGTTTAAACCTCTCTAAACCTCGGGGGGGGGGCAGTGCACAGGTCTGCATAATGAAATGATGGTAGGATATCTTTTAGATATAAATATAATGCGTATTGCCAAATGGATAAACGTTTTTTCGTTAACAATTTTAGTTCCGTTTCAACATCTGTTTGATTTGATCAGCATTAATTAATTTAATAATTTAATTACTTTTGGTAGAACAGATTTTTATTGGAAAAGTTAAACTTTTTTAAAATTGAATTAGTGTAATTTGCAACATTTGCGACACTATCCTTTCCACATTCACTCCTGGTATCTCTGTATGTTCAACAAAATAACATATGTAGTCGATTTTTGTAAAGGAAAAAACACCATGTGCCTTTCAGGGACAAAATTGTATCAAAAAGTTAATTTGAAACATTGAATAAAAAGGGTTTTGGGGCCTTTTTTAGAACTATGAAAAATATCTGGGGTTGTTCCTTTGTTCACGAATTTAATATTAGTGCCTATTGAGAAAAAGTTTCACAAAGTAAAACTGATAAATCTCTGCGGATGTAAAAGCACGATTGTTAGAGTGACATATCCATTTGGTTTCTTTGTGCGTTTGCAGTTTGCGTGATATGTTGCGCTGATAAGCGGTCCCAAAGGAAATTCCATAGTTTTTCGGATAAAATATATGACAATAGTATACTTAATTGTTGAGTCTTGTATAAAATACACATACTATTATAATTGTTTTAAACGTTAGGAATGCGTATTTATTTGAATATGCGTGACTGTAGTGTCTCTGTCATCTATCATTGCGTTAAGTTAGTTCAGATGGATGTCTCAAGGACAGGACTGTAGTGTTATTTTCCTAGAGTTACAAAAGGTTTGACGGATTGTTTTTCCAAAGCGAACCGACTGAGTTGATACGAAAACGGGGATTTCTGTACATTCATTTAAGGCATATAATTGTTGGCGTTCTAACTCGTAGTCTAGTGAGTTTAAAGTTTTCGAGTTTTAAGCGAGCTCTTTTTTAATAAAGGGAGTGTTTACATAGGGGTAGTTTGGCAGATTATTTTTAATTCTTGGACATTAAAATATACAATTTGGAAAAGATAATAATGACAAATTTAATTTGAAAGGATAATTATCATGATGAGTACCTACATTGTTATTGTGAACCTAAATTTTGTATTCATTATTATATATTAGAAAAAAGTTTGAGATACATTCTTCTAAATTAGGTAATTGTTTGGACTTTCGTTACCCCCAAATTGATTTTGAAATAAAAAATAAAAAATAAATATTTAATATTTCACTTGAACGTGATTGTGAATCACAAAAACAAATTATAGATAGATAATAATTTATTACTCATTGAATCTCATAAGAGTAAGAACAATAAAAGAATTGTATATCTTCTTGCATACATGGGCACGGGGGGGGCGGGGGGGGGGGGTTAACCCATACATGGGCACGGGAGGGGGGTCGGGGGGGGGGGGTAACCCCCCCCCAAATTCTGAGAAGTGGGGTTTAACCCCCCCCACTCAGAAGTGGGGGTGAGAAAACGTTAACCCCCCCCCCAATTTTGGAAAAATGAAGAAAAAAAATGTCTTCAAAATGACTTCTAACTGCCTCCAAACTTAAGTTTTGAGGTCCAAATGAATGTTTTACGCAATAAAAAGCTCAAAAATGCAATAAAAAGGGCTTTTTGACCTTAAATTAGGGTTTTTTACCTATTTTTCCTTCAAAATCGAAAAACGATATGGGTAAAATGCACTCCAGAAAAAAACGATATGGGTATTTTGCGTTTCTCGGATTTTAACCACCCCCCTAATTTGGGGTTTAACGCCCCCCCACTCCGGACCAACTTGCCCATGTATGGGTTAACCCCCCCAAATTCTGAGAAGGGGGGTTGAACCCCCCACTAAGAAGTGGGGGCGGAAAAGGTTAACCCCCAAATTTGGAAAAATGAAGAAACACAATGTCTTTAAAATGAATTTTAACTGCCTCCAAAGTTATGTTTTGAGGTTAAAATGAAGGTTTTAAGCAATAAAAAGCTCTAAAAATGCAATAAAAAGGGTTTTTTGACCTAAAATTAGTGTTTTTGACCTATTTTTCCTTCAAAATCGAAAAACGATATGGGTAAAATGCACTCCAGAAAAAAATGATATAGGTATTTTGCGTTTCTCGGATTTCAACCCCCCTGATTTGGGGTTTAACCCCCCCAATCCGGACCAACTTGCCCATGTATATCTTCTTGTGAATCTGGTCGATAGCACTTATATTGCTCACAACTCAAAAAAAAAAAACAAAATAAAATAAAAAAGGGACGTTTTGTGTTTAATTTGTGAATTTTAATTCGTCACTTTTTGTTTAGATTTGAGAAAGCACTTTTACGACTCTCCGTCATCAGACCGAAAGCCTTTGGCAAGTACAGTTCGACTGCCCTGTATCCCGCCCGATGGAGATCCGAAACCGCAGGTAAGTCAAAAAAGAAATATGGCGTCGTTAACACAGCAAAATGAGCCACAGTTATTATAAAATACATGTGACTTTGACGTATTCCGTAGTTAATAGGATGCTGTTTGAAATTTGAACTGAGTCACAGTCGCATATATCGTCGTTACTACGGCAAAATGAGTCCCTGTCATTATAAAATAAACGTGACTGTGAATTATTCTATGATTATTAAGGTCTTGTTTTAAATTTAAAATGAGTCACAGGCACACTTATTTTATACGAACTGTGGCTCATTTTGCCTCGATAACGACGATATTCGATAAGGATTGTGGCTCATCCTACCGTGGTAACGACGATGGATGACACCAAGTTTTTTGCAAAGCTTTTTTGTAGCGACTTCTTGCAGCACTGTAAAAGTGTAAAGTATAAATAACAACTGACAGCGAGTTAGAACTAAGATTTTGAACATATTTGTAATCGTATGTTTCTACAAATTCAACGTGTGGATCTAAGATATGAAAAGAGTCAAAATAAAAATGTGAAAATAGTGGAAATTTTAAAAATCGGCAGAAAAAAAGTTCGCCACCGTATAAACGAGTCAAGTTGTTTCTGTTGTCGAAAGTCAAAGTTGGTTCGACTAAAACCAAGAGAAAGCTTATTTGTAGGTAAGTTTAGTACCCAACTTCCCAGATTGAGGCAACGATAAAACATAAATTGTTTTTGATATGTTGTACAACATAAGATTTTGATAAGGTTTGGAAGGAATGGGACGTCGTGACCATTCATTTAATATTCGGTTGAAGCATACGATACGATGTTCTTTTTTTAATCAACGAATTCTCTTAAACCTCACATGAAACCAATTAAAAGTTTAAAACTATAAAAAATAATTGTAACTTTACTTAATAGCGTATTATCTTATCTTGAACTATTAACGTTCTATGCGACGGTTAATTGCGTTTGCGGTGCGACTTCGACCATTTGCGGAGTAAATAAAAGCGAAACACTTTCAATTTCGGCAATAAAATTTAACAAAGAAGGACACTTAAATATTTATAGCGGCATTTTTTATTTTACAGATTGGAAGCGACTACTGGTGATAATTGCTTTTTTTTGGTTTAAAAAAACTGCGATGTAAGGTTAAACTGGTTTTTAATAGCAAAATTTAAAACTTTTAGTGAAAAAAGGGCAAGTTTTTTGGTGCGTAAATGCACGCATAGGGAAACAAAACATTGATATAATTTGTAAAGGTTAAAAAAATTTTAAAGTTATCTTGTACTCACTGAATCACAAAAAAATTTAAAAGATTTTGATGTATTTATACACTTAGAATCGTATTTATTTTAGACTTTTTGGATGAAAAATAATGAGTTGATCAAACGGGGGAGCGACTTGAACGTCATTATCGCCAACGATGGGGCGCTCATCCTGTCTTCCGCCAGGATCGAAGATAGCGGCAACTACACGTGCGGGGCCCAAAACATCGCGACCCGACGCATAACACCCGCGGCGGAGCTGAAAATATTCGGTAGGCATGCATGTTTAGATTGGTACTAATGTTGTGGTTAAACTCATTCGAGGACTGACTTAAATTCGGCCAGATTTGATTTCGGCCATCGGCTGTCGTTTTTCCCATCATACTGTACTGACTGATGTTGATGTATTTAGTTGATTCAAATAATTTTGTGTGTGGAAAGCACAGTAGTCAGCACAGTGACAGAAATTGAGTGGTCGAATTTAAATCAGTTACCCTACGAGCATACATGGGCACGGGAGGTTAACCCCCAAATTCTGAGAAGGGGGTTTAAAACCCCCCTCCACATTCAAAAGTTTACTCTGGAAAAGTTAAACCCCCAACTTTTGAAAAATGAAGAAAAAAAGTGTTTAAAATGACTTCTAACTGCCTCCAAACTTAAGTTTTGAGGTCAAAATAAATGTTTTAAACAGTAAAAGGCTCAAAATGCAATAAAAAGGCCTTTTTGACCTAAAATTAGCGTTTTTTACCTTTTTTTTTGAAATCCAAAAGCGATATGGGTAAAATGCACTTCAGAAAAATAACGATATGGGTATTTGGCGTTTCTCGGATTTTAACCCCCCCCCCTTATTTTGGGGTTTAACCTTCCCCACTCCGGACCAACTTGCCCATGTATGCCGACGAGTATGATAATTATCATTTTGTTCTTAAACGGTTTGGAAGGTAAGTAAATGGCCATTAAAAAGTTTTTTAAGGAAATACAGAACATAAAAACAAGGTTTACTGGGTTGGATACTTTCGTCTTCCGTGAGTTTAAATATTTTACTGCTAGGCTTAATCCTAAGTGTAGTGAGGGTTGCGGGTGTTTGATAACTGGTTAATAATAGGAGCTGTCCCTTTCCGTAACAAAATATTTAAGGAAAGGTGTAAAACCTTTTTCAAAATTCGGTTTACCAGGTCTACCGCCGGTTTTTATCTCGAGTATTTCAAAAGATATAAGTATTATTTACAAGTTTAAAATGGTGCGGTTACAAAAGGGAGTAAGTGAGTTAAAAAACGTTTTTGCTGTGTAAAAAATGGCAATAACTGTTTGTTACCCCATATAAAAATTTCACAAGGTTTTATGACAGGGTTTAATGAAGGCTACAAATTTCGTGGCGTTCTACCTACCACCTGCTCCACACACAGTCATTTTTGGTTTTACGATTTAGTCCGAGCCGCTTTTACGACATTTTCCTCCCGTTACTTAAGAAGATGGGAGTTCCCGGTTGTGCTGTTAATTCTGAAGAAAAACAGAAAAGATTTGTAAATATTCAGTAAAGTAAAAAAAATAGTAGAGAGGAGAATGAATGTAAAACCAAACAGAATTAAAATCGATATTTTAAATCTGTATTTGAACTGTTTCCAATCTACAATGTAGATTACTGTTTACAATCATTTGGTTTAAAAAGCAACAAATTTATTTTAATATTCAGAAAAAGATAAATGATAATTTGTAAAAAATAAACCATAGATATCTTGGTGATAATTGAATTATAGTATTTTACTACTGACTGCTTTTTTATTACGAGGATGAAACATTCCGTTAGGTCAAAGAACCTTGGTTTAGACTTTGTTTATTGACTAACAAATAGAGCACCTCTCTGTTCTGCATCCCGGTTGTTGGTTCATTTTATTAGATATAAATGGTATGTTTTATGAGTTGCGGAAGTTTTACATCTTTGTTTCACTTTTGGGCCCGGTTTGCCACGGTGAGCGAAGCAATGCCTTGTGTTTTGGGGGAGTATTTCGTATCACAGATGAAATGATTTGTTTTTATCGTGCCCATTAATTTTAAAATAAACAAACTTTACAGTAGTAAAAATTGACAGTAATAATCGCGGAGAGACTGGATTAAGACAACAACTTTTAACTTTTGTATAGGCAATTAAAATATAGCCCCGTGTAAGCGGACCGGACTTAAAAATTCCAAATATAGTTTTAAATTTAAAAAAAAAACACATTAAAATCTTTCAAATTTTCTCATTTATTTTTGATTCAGTGACTGCAATACAACTAAAGGTGGATTTTTTGTTTCATTTATAGTGAACTTAGCACACATTATATCTTAAAATATATAAGCTAATTTGACGGGAGATTAAAAATTTTACGATCTCGCTTCAGTTTCGTGACTTAAAAAATATGGAAGAGAATAATCTCACGATTTAGTCTAGCCATATCTTTAAATGAAGTAAACTTTAAGAGTAAACTATGATAGAAATGCGTTCAATTGAGCTTTGTTCGATTGAATCCGCAAACTCGTTGTTTACCGCATGTTCGGATGCGAGTTAAGGGGGGGGGGGCGGCACCTTGTGAAGTGGACTCGCGGTGCTTTGGGGCTTTATAAGGATTGGAAGGATGGATGACCGGTGTCCATTATCTATTATTCACCGCTGATACGTTGGTTTCACCGCCGTCGTTTTGCGGTAAACAAGGGCTGGGAAACGCGGTTTTTTTGCTGAAAAGGTTAATTTAGTTCTCGTCTCTCGGTGTTATTGAGCAGTTTTTCAAGAGTGGGATAGCGGTTTTTACCTTCGAGTGCGGAAACGTTTGACCATTTCTCAGGAACTTCTGAATGAAAGTATTTGGCATTATGACGTTCACATCGAGGCATGTATTGGGTTGAGATTAGGATTATAGGGCTCAATTTCATTTCATATGGAATAGTTTTATTCCTAGAAAAGAGGATGACCCTTTTTTAATTTTTTTTAAAACGCAATAAACCAGTTGTTTTAATAATTTACCAGCAGGATTTTAAAATTAAGTCTACACCAATTTTCAATCGATTTGTTTTGTTTATATTAAATGTTGATTTTAATGGCTTTTGCATCAATCAATCCACTTTTATTTTCTTGCGTCGAATAAGAAGAATTTAAGTGATGACAAAGTGTAAATTCACTCACAAACTCACAAAACAAAACCTTAGTAAACGCCATATCAAAAAAATTTATTTCAATTTGCAATCTGCCGTGCATGTGGCATACTTTGTTTTCGTTGGTGATACAATTAAATTCCAAGTGAAATTAGTTCAAAAATGTTGATTTTGCATAATTTAAATTTCAAAGTAAAAGGTGAGAACTCATGTATAAACATAAATAAATAATGCGCTTCTAATGAAGTTTTTTTGGCAAACAGGAATGAAGCGGCAATTTTTATGCAATTTTCGCATTAAAAATTAACTCCGCTGTAAATAGGAAATTACTTTGCTGAATAAAAGCAGGTAATGAATTACGCTGGCGTAATTTTTTTTAAAAAAGAATCATAGAGACATCGTCAACGTCAATCTCAATCATTATTCTCAAAGTTTCTTAAAATTAAAAACATTGTTAATTTTTTTGTTGTAATTTTCAAGAAGAAAATAAAAATTCAGTGGTTAAAAACGTTTCAGTGGAAAGAGTTTTGCTGCTTTAATAATAATAAATTCAATTTCCGCTCGGATAGTAAATCTCTATAAATGTTTTAACCTACACATGCATCATATTATTACAGTGCATTATGACAGAATTGGTGCGTAAATAATGTGGATTGAAACATTAGAAAGTTAATATTCCAATTAAATGGCCGCCTCAACGTCTGGGCGGTGAATTTAAAACAGCGGTTTCCCACACAGAATTCCACTAATAAGAGGGCGGTTGGGGAGGATAAGGTCGCAATTTTTCTGCGATTTCCTGAGGACGGTTTCTCATAAATTCTCATTTTCCACGGCGGACGAGGGAGAGGTCCGTTTTATTAATACGCTGTCAAAATTAATTACAGGGCAGCCTTCACCGACATGGAATTCCGATAGTCGGGGAGTAACCACCCATTTGGAAACAGCAAAAAAATAGAGAATAATTTTTTGGACGGTTTTGGAAGAGAGTTGGTTTTTACGGAACTTCACTAATAGCTCCTCGCCTCCTCTTGAATTGCGTCTTGAAGTTAACGACAGTTAAAAAAACTTCACAAATAAAAATGTTTTTCAATCAATAAAATTCTAAATTTAATTTATAGTTTTTTTTAAAAATTAATTCACTTTATTTTACCCATGTTTGCGTTAGGCGTGACGTCATAAGCCATTAATAATGTCCACAAAACATACAGGTAACATTTTAACGTTACCTTTACAAAATAAAGCTGTTCTATGTTATACTCACGAATAAAAAAAGTTGTAGATTTTTGTTAAACTATAAATAAATAGTTAGAAAGCATCTGCTATTTGCAGACAATAGATTCAATGTATTATAAAGAATTAAAATTATAATAGCTTTATACACAAAATACCCCTGAATTATGATGAGATTTTTTTTACTGACATCCGTAAATATAAAATGTCCATCCATTTTTTATTTATTAAATTTTATGAGGTTGACTTTGGTTTTATGATGTAGAATTTTGAGGGTCGTAATAATGATTTTCAGGAATCCTCTCGTTTTTGCTGAGGTACATTTGGTCTATCGTCTATAAATAATGGACTTTTTTATTTGCAGGCAGGGGAAGATTTTTTTTGCGGAAAACGTAAAATTTTTATTAGGATATTTTAAATCCGGACATTGTTAACACTGAGGACTGAGGGTAGTTATTGCTCCAAACCTATAAATAATTGGATTTTTTTATCATCCCTTTAAAATGTAGGTATATCTTGTTGGTAACAAAACAGCTTAAATACTTGTTTGTCATATTTTTAGGACATGTCTTAATTGTTAATTAAGGTTCTTATTAAAGCATTAAAGAAACATATTACCTCCAAAGTTTATTTGCAATCAGAAAAGAAGCCTAGGTATATAATTTTTTAAATAATATAAAAGTAAAAAAAGAAATTTTATTAAATTATTTGTGATTGATTTAGCATTTTTAAAGTTTTCGCATAAAAGTTTATTTATTTCGTATAAGGAAGGATACGCAAGGCCGATGTTAATCAGCACTAATTGCGCAACCAAATACTACATACAACAATTTTCACAAACAGTATTATCACAATGTAGCTTGTCTCAGTCAGGAATCGATCCAAAGACCTTCAGTATGCAAGACGTGAGTTCTGCCAACTTGGACATATTGACTTAAAATTGATGCAGTAGTAGTAGTAGGGTTTTGCATGATTTAAAGGGCTTGCCTTTTTTTAATCTACAACAAAAACGTCGATTGATCCTATGAGGTTCACAAACTAAGTTTAATTAAATATATATATATATATATATATATATATATATATATATATATATATATATATATATATATATATATATATATATATATATATATATATATATATTATTTATAAACTTCCAAACATAAGTATTTTAAGTTTTTTAAGGGCGCTACGATTTATTTGTTTACTAATTTTGAAGGTTATGAGCAACAGCATTTTGTTTATTCTATGAATTGTCAAGGTAAGCGTGTATTAAACAATGACATAGATGTCTGTGGCGAAAAATTACCAAAAAAAATATAAGAGAAAACAAAAAAAACCTGAAAAATGAGGAGTTAGTTTGACGGGAAGTTATAGTTTCCAACTTTGATATTTTGAATAATGCCGTAGCAAAACTGTGGTTTTATTATATATTTGTTATGTTTCAAGGTTGTCGTTTTGTTTCGGTTAGTGCGAGATTGTTTGGGAAAGATTTATGATGTCCGGTTAAATTATATATGATGCGGCGTTTCGGGCGAATTGTTGACAACAAAAGCTTAAATAAAAAATATTATTACACCGGGTTTTTTTTAAGTTTTAATAAAATTTGCGCATAAGACAGTATTATAGGGCGCAAACTTGATATCTAACAATTGAGAATTATTTGAATTTTTAATTTTAGCAATTACCATAAAGTAGAACAGCTACGGTGAAGAAACACTGGAATTTTTCACCTGGGCTGGGCAGTATGAGAACGCAACAAGGCATGAACGGGGATAGTGATTTGTTAATAACAAAACGTAAACGGGCCGAAAAGGACATTCCTGGACAAGATAATTGACTTTTGTTGCCGAAAAGTCTGCCCTTTTGTTTATGGAAAGGTCGGCGGGCAGTTGAGCATTCAAGCGACCTCGCAATTAGTCGTAAGAGAATAAGCGAAGAGGTTTATCTCTCTATAGCCGAGAGACAACAGAAGGTTTTCGGACCGGAATAAGCCCTCTTAAGTCAATTTGAGTCAATTTGACGGTAGCCGGCCAACGGGGTCTTATCTGTGTGACCCTATCGGGTACACAACACACCGTTGATGGAAAAACAGTGGTAGATTACGAAATTGATAGGAAAAAAAACAAAGTGAAGAGCGGCCATATGTTGTGGGAAAGGTGGAATATTATCGACAGGCGATTCCGCTACGGTTGGTTTGTTTGATCAGCCAGAAGATAAGAAACGATTCGTAATGACCCTTTCCAAGGGAAAAACACTGAAATTTCTCTAAATAAAAGGCTTGAAATTAACTTGCAGGGAATAAAGATGATAAAAATAAAATGTTTGATAGATTTGCAGATGAATCATTGTCTTACATTCTTCGAAAGGAAAAGGAAACTAATTTGCGTTTCTGGTTTCGTTTAGTAAATTATACGGTCAAACAAGTTTTGTAATAGTCGTAAAAATGGGTAATGACCTCCTATTAGTGAGTTTTTTTACGGTTGAATGGGCCAAATAAAACAGTAAAGTCAGTCAAGATAACTAAGGGGGTGGTGTTTACATTATGTGAAAATAAGTCTACAGATAGGCTGAATGTTATGCAAGTACGAACTTTTTTAACGTTGTTTGGATGTTTGCATAATGTGAACGCTTAAACGGTAAGCGGACGTAACAAGTTACACTTTTAGGGGACGGAGTAAGCGGATAAAACTTAATACTCATGTTTATAACTAATTGTAAATATTGACCAAGAATATGCAGAAGATTTTCTTTTGTGTGGTTAGGGATTAATCTTAGCATTGAGAAGCATTGCGGAAACAACATTTGGGAGCGATCAGCGAAACAAACACATCTGTACACCCTAATAACACGGTTCGGATTAAAGGATTTAAATGCGGAAGCAAGAAAAATAAATTAGGAATTGTTTGTTTAACCAGGTTTGTTTCTAATATTTTTATGTACTTTGTATTTTTTTATTCTAGTGGACGGTGTTTGGTCACCGTGGTCGTCTTGGTCCGGTACTTGTAATTACGACTGTGCGGCGTTGAAAAAGCGAAAACGCGGAAACTCACAGTCGGATAAAGATAGAAGATCTCGTCTTGACGATGCTGAAGTAATTATTTTTTAAATAAAAATAGGATAAGAATATCGCTTATAAATATAAATCTAAATTTAAATCTATACTTAAATGAGTTAAAGCTTTATAGATGTTGGATTATACCAAGGTTGTCTACAAATCAACAAGTGTTTTGTGGGTACTCATTTTAAAAATGTTTATTATAAAAATATTTAAATATTTACAAATCACAGAACAAATGCTGTCGCTATCGTAGGTGGGCAGATTAACAAGAGTATTATACTCCCCCGATAATGTCAAAATTTCCGAACGCATATCTCCCCACCTTCTAAATTTGGGGGGGGGAGTCTGTTTATTTCTACGACAATATTTACGATTGCTGTTTAAATTTTATAATTAATTCTGGTTAAATTTAAATTACAACAAGTACGTTCTTCGTTTTAGAGGTAGAATTGTTTAATTATATTTTATTAAAAATACTCCATAATTTATTAAATATTTTTTTCTCAAAAGTTGAAAGAAAATAAGGCTGAATAATCAATGTTTTGTTGTATTTTTTGTATATTTTACCATGCCAAGTTTTTTCTTTCATTTAAATTTAAGCAAAGTATGTTTTAAGGTCCCGAAGCTGAGTCGTTACCGCGTGTGCAACAACCCTGAGCCGCAGAACGGTGGGCTGGAGTGTCTGGGGCCGGCGGAGGAGCACGCCTCCTGCCCCTCCCAGTGTCCGCGGGACGGTCACTGGTCCCACTGGTCCCGTTGGTCCAGCTGCAACACGGACTGCCACAGGTGAGACCAGGGATAGGGCTTGGATGACAAGTGAGAACATTGGAGTCACAAATGAAACCCCTTACAATGTTATTTGTAGCTGCGGTGTGAAAGCATTGTCACTTGTCACTCTGATTTGAACCAAATCTAAATGGCGTCTGTATTGCAATAAGTAGTTGATTTTAGTCTTTTTTACCATACTTAATTGGATGCGCGATGTGACTGACCAATACGGTTTGAATTGAATAAATGAAACTTAGTATGGTGTAAATAGTAACTTCAACTGCAATTGAGAGGAAGTATGTGATAAATGGTACACGTCGATAGGTACCGCTGGATAAAAATAAATGGGATTAAAACAAATTTAATAACATTACAATGAAATTGGAGCAAAGAATACGAACGCCTGCTAAAATAATAATCGAACTTCACCACCGTAATTTTTTATATATCTAAGTCATGTCAGTTTGGTGTTAAGAATCTAATAAATACTACAATAATATGATTTTACGTTTAATTTAACTTTTTCTTTAACCAAATAACCAGACCATTTTGTTCTACAATAGATATTCGATTTTTTGATAACGCAGGATAATAATTACCTGATAATGCAGGATTTTTCCGAAATATTTTCCAAAATAAAATTTTATAGATTTCGAACAAGAGGTTGCACAGATCCGACACCAGCCTTTGGTGGAAAATTTTGTCCCGGACAAAAAGTGGACACCCAAAATTGCACAAGTGATCAATGCAAACGTGAGTTTAATTTTGTCATTTTATTTTATTTAGTTATTTATAGTTATTTTATTTTCAAAGTTATAGTTATTTTATTTTCAAAGTTATTTAGATTTTATGAAATTTATAAAATTTACTAAGTTTTAGTTTACCTAAAATAGAGCTGTAAAAAACTATAATGAAGTTTCAATTAAACCATCAAGTTTGAGTTTTGTGACTTATATATTAGTTCAAGCTTCTTTATTTGGTCTTAAATCTCATAGTAGCCGTAATGTAAACTATAAAGTTATAATGCTATATAGTAGTTTATTTTCAGCTGCGGTAAAAGGCGAATCGAGCGGTGTGGAGTACGTGGCGATGTACGCTGGGCTGTCGGTGGCCTCTCTGCTGTGTCTGGTCCTAGT
>JASAMX010030063.1:0-12034 GCA_030248175.1 Microlaimidae sp. YZB2_3 | reverse complement strand
TTACTACTTCGTTCAAGTACATATACTAGAAAACGTTTTCCTAAGCCTAAAAGCCAAACCTAAATCTAATCCTAAACCAATTTTTTTCTGTAAGGCTCCAAGTCCCCATTTGTAAGATTTTAAAATCTTATTTGTTTTGGGTTTATTTTAGAGTTTTATATGTTTGAACAATTAAATAATTTACATTTTATTTAAAAAGAAAATATTACACTAAAATATACTAATGCAAAAATACTAAACTAAAATGTGATATAGAAGGCGGCTTCCTTTCTTGTGTTTAACCCCAGCGGTAAGGAACCCATGGAGTTCCTCGGCGACCGCTGAGGTTCGTAAATTCGGAGGGAGTGGCAATAAACTCGGCTAGCGTAAACGCCGCCTCCTTTATAAAGCTTCTCGGCACACTCTCTCTCTTCAGGGAGAAAGCAGTCTTAATTATACCCATAACTATACATATCAAACAAAACAGCGTTGCTAATTTTTCGTAAGATTTGTTTTTATAACAGAAGGGAATTCTTGGAATTCGGGTTAAATGCGTAAAGAAACAGGTGGAAAATACTTGTATTGTGACAAAAGACAGCCACATACTTTTGTGGAAGAGTTTCGATTTGTCAAAATCACAATCTTGACAGACCGCTTGATTTTTAACAGCCGAAGCTGTTAAGTGTGAAATATTTTGTTCTGCAAAAGGCTAAGAAAAACACTGAAAGTTTCTTAGGCTATAAATTTTCCAAGTGTCACATTACGCATGTATAACCAAAATATAAGTTGAAATCATTGAACCAAAAATATATAATATACCGAAAAATGTGCAACTCCTATATAAAAAAGTACAGAAAAGGTGGCCTTTATAATGAGCCTCTACATTTAAATGACACTCTCCACTATAATGGCATAGTAGCCATTTTAATTCGGCGAGTTAAAATGGAGAGGAAGCCATTATAATAGCCATTTATTGCATAAATTTCACTTCATACATACTCACAAGTGTAATACTGCCCGGGCCGCACGAGTTTCTGCGTGTCGGTTTAATACTGTCCAACACGCAGAAACTCGTGCGGCCCGGACAGTATTAGACTTGTGAGTATATATGAAGTGAAATTAAGTAAATAATTGGATTTTATAATAGGTTCCTCTCCATTTTAACTCGCCGAATTAAATTGGCTACTATGCATTATAGTGGAGAGTGTCATTTAAATGGAGAGGCTCATTATAAAGGCCACCTTTTCGGTACTTTTTTATATAGGAGTTGCACATTTTTCGGTATATTATATATTTTTGATTGAACTAGCTTATATCTTTTATACTGGTGTTACACATTGTTCTAAGTTCCCAAAAATCTTCGATGCTTTAAGTTCCCTGTTTGTGGCTCTAAATTCTTCCCCGTACAGATAAAGTTTTATTCGGACCATTATGTATTCCAAAATACGTAAGAGTTCAAATAAAGCTTTCTGTATTTTAAAATGGAACAGAATGGGATAAAAATGTCACTGCCATCTTTTTAGAATCTATAGACGCATCCCCCTTAACTAAGGCCCGGCCGAAAAAATGCAAAAATCAACAAAATTACTATGTCAAAATATTCCTGAGTCTATAAAAGAAAATTAAGAGCGTTTTCTAAAATAAGGCACGCCTTTTTAAAACGCGCCCCTGAAAATATAAAAAAATCTGTAAGAAATGCTTTAAAAAAACAAAACAAAATACTTATAATACATGTTGCAATTAATCTTTTGTTCACAAAAGCAGTCATAACTTCTGGAATAATAAAGTTATTTTAATAAATAAACTATTATTTTGTTCGTATTTATACGAAAAACATAGTGGTGTTATCAGAATTTGATATTTTATTGACTGTTATTTGTTTTTTGTAATTGGGATTGCAAAATACTACTAACAATAGAAAAAATATAATATTCTAATAACACCATTTTGTTGTTCGTTTATGTACAAATTAAAAGGATAGTTTGGTTTGTAAAATATTGCACAATTGAAGCCTCAATATTGAACAAATTATGACAGCTTTTGCGAACAAAAGATTAATTGCAACATGTATTTTAAGTATTTGTTAGTTTTCAAAAAAAATTCTTAAGGCTGGTTCATACTTATGTAAAAACGTCCTTTGGACAAAGTCCAAAGGACGTTTTTACATAAGTATGAAGCAGCCTTTACGGGTTTTTTATATATTTTCAGAACGCGTTTTAAAAACGCGCTGATAACTTTAGAAAACGCACATAATTTTTTTTTGAGATTCAGGACATACTTTAACATACTCTTCAAATACACTTTTTGATTTTTTGTACAAGCTAAATTTTTGTTGCCTTATAAATAAAAAGTTTTTGTAAATTAAACATATAGGTTTTACTTTTTAAATAATAACTTACTAATAATTGTTTTTAAATAAGCATTTTTTCCTGTATACAAATGCCTTGACCAATGGCTTCATTAAATTTAATTGTTCTCATTTGATTAATGAGGTACATTGTAAAAGTAAATTAAATCAAAAAAGAGATAAATTACAGTTCTTCTTGTTGCACAGCTACATATTGGTCGATGGATATAGGCAATATACATGCATTTTTACTGATGTACTAAAATAAAATTAAAATTAATTCTTTTATAAATGATAAAACAACTTGAACTTAAAGAAAGGTATAAGCATCTGTGTTTACAAAAACTCGTCTTGCAAAATAATAATTTTTTCAAAGTTTTTTTCGATGAGTTTTTTTAATTTCAGTTCTAAAAAACTTCCGTCGGTGCTTAAAGGTGGGGTGCGGAGTCAAACTTTTTGTCTTCGATTTTGACTATTTTTTGAGAAAACCTTACCCTTGGCCCCAATAGCCCACAAAATTTTTTTCATCAAAATATTTTTAGTGGTTCAGAAGGTATGACCCTCCAAAAATGACGTTTTTTTAGAATTCTGTAATTGAAAAATTTCTCAATGGTTATTAAAATATAAACTACAAATTAGGTATTTAAAGAAAGCGGCTATTTTTCACTTTAATTTGATGCCTTGATCGTTAAGATTGGTGCAGTATTTGTCGAGATATTGCGTTTTTCGTACTAAAAACCCTTGATTTTTTTCGCTAAAACACGAAGTGAAGGAAGGAAACGTTGGGCTCACAAAATCACTGCCGTCGTTTAATGTTTTTAATGAAAAAGTTGCGGGTTTTTTGTATAGAAAACGCAATATTTCGACAAATATTGCACCAATCTTAACGATCAAGGTATCAAATTAAAGTAGAAAGTAGCCACTTTCTTTGAGTGCATAGTTTGTAACGTAAATCGTTATACTAATTGAGCAATTGGTCACGTACAGAATCGTCGAAAAGCACCATTTTTTGGGGGTCATAACTCCTGAAGCACTGGAAATATTTTGTTGAAAAAATTTTTGTGTGATATTGAGGGCAGGGGTAAAATTTTCACAAAAAATTATCCAAATCGAAGACAAAAAGTTTGACTCCGCACCGCACATTTAATTGATTCCCCAACTGCACATTGCTGATTAGAACGGATACAATTTTGTCAGGCTAATTATTTTTGGCGCGGGGTTTTTGGAGCCGATAGTGGAAAAATAAAGACAGAAAAATTTTGAAAATTGAGAACTTGGAGGCCCAAATAAAAAATTGGTTTGCGTTTCGCTTTTGACTTTGACTAAAGCTTAGGTGTACGTTTTAATCATTATTACTTTTGGCTTCAAATTCCCAAAATTTAGCTTTAAGCTACCCTCTTATTTATTTATTTATTTATTTATTTATTTATTTATTTATTTATTTATTTATTTATTTATTTTTATATATTTATTTATTTATTTATTTATATATTTATATATTTATTTATTTATTTATTTATTTATTTATTTATTTATTTATTTATTTATTTATTTATTTATTTATTTATTTATTTATTTATTTATTTATTTATTTATTTATTTATTTATTTATTTATTTATTTATTTATTTATTTATTAATTTATTTATTTATTTGTTTATTAATATTCGCATAATTCAGGAGAAGTGAAGGCATAATTTAACATGCAATAAAATATACCATATACTTCTTTAGACTTAATATAAACCTTATTTGTTTATTAAAAAGGATACACCGACATGAATTACCTTATATCCAAATACCTTATTTTTGACTCAAAGCTTAACCTTCAAGCTTCCTGGGCTCGATCGACTCTAAATCCATTTTTCCTTATTTTTTAAACTGAAAAATTGATTGCATCCACATTTTTTTAGTGTTTTTTAATTGTTTTCGCTAATTGTATTCTTTCAAAAGGAATTGATTGAAAACTCTATAGTTTATAATTAGTAGTTTATGTATTTATTTATTGTTTTTAGTTTTTTTTATTCATTTTTAAGTTAATAAATACATAGCTCAAAATAATCCTTCTAAGTTAAAATAAAATACTACAAATTTTCAGGAAAAATGTTTGGCTAAAACATAAAATATATAACTTTTCACCATTTGGTAAATTTACAATTTACGATTTAAAATTTGATAAATTTTTTACAAATATGGCTGTTATTTGTCTTATTTTGTCTAAATTGTCTTGTATAATTTAAAAAAATAATCAAAAAATATATGTTTGCATTAAAACCATCATTATAGTTTTATTTTATACGAAAAAAGTTTTTCAAATATACTATTGATTTTTAGACACCATTATTATTGAATTATTACTATTGGAATTTTGCTTATGTTAATAATGATAAAAAAACCAATTTTAATTTTTTACTGTAAATTCATAAAAAATCCATATAATTGAATAAAAAAATAAAATAAAATAAATAAATGACCTATAATAGTTTATATTGCCAGTTTTTGTCTGCTTCATTAAATAATTGACTGTTTTCTCATAGTTTTAAAATTATTATCTTTTTTAATAACTCGACAATATAAGAATATTATTCTCTAAATGCTTCACATATTATTCCATCCATCCATGTCAAAAGTGACATATTATATTCTTGTTGCACAGCTACTAGCCTTGCTGTTCTGCATTATCGTTAATATAATGTTATTAATATAATTTATTGAAATTAGCATTATGATTGAAACTACACTAATTCAGCCCGGTAAGTTAATTCGAAAAAAAATGTCTTATATCAAAACTTCAAAATTCTTTGTATATTTATGACAATATAAAAGAACCGGGTTTAGCACAGACAGGAGACAATCCTATTGTATCGTAAGCATAGATGGACAGGGGGGTTGGGGGGTTATGACCCCCCAAAATCCCGATTATAGCCGACGATTTGACCCCCCCCCTCTAAAATTTGAGGGGTCCCAGTACTAAAAACTATAAAAATAGGATATTTAAGGTATAACCCAAAAATTTTTTTTGGGACACCTCCCCCCCAAATTTCAGGGGTCGGGTGTACCCCCCAAAAAAAATCCGGGAAGCTGCCCACCTATGATCGTAATTTGGTTCTTTTTAATTTGGATTTAATTTGGTAATATGATCGTAATTAGGAGATTATTTGGTCCTACACTAAGTTTTGTGAAGATTTTTTTGTTTGCAGGATTATAATATCTGTAACTTCTTAGCCGCTGCAAAGATCGTTAAATGCCTATAAAGTGGTTGAAATGGAACTTTGTAATAAAAATAAAATATAACAAACAGATAAAATATGCCACAAACTGCAATTTCATACTCTGCGGGAATTATTGTAATGCATGTCAGCGTATTTTTTTAAATATGCCTAAATTATATACCTAAAGAAAACAAACAAAAAAATGCAAAATTGTTTTAAAAAGTTAGAGAAACATGACGCGAATCAGCGTGCAAAAACATAAACAGAGAACACAACATGTTTCTTGTGTTCTGCATTATGAGCGAAAATAATTTTTTTGACACAAAAGCATAAAAACCGTGTGGCTTTCAAACATACGCACGTTTTATTTCTAACTTTTTTATCATTAATATGCTTTCCTACGAAAGGAAATCAAGCCGATATATGAATTTTGATTTTAATAAAAAATTGACCCCATAGTTTAGAAATTAAAAAAAACCGCAGGTATTACGGTATAGTTTTCTCCTGCTGAACCGTGAAGTATATGCTATACTTTAAGTTTATTACATACAGTAGCATTTCAATCTGTCCTTGCTTAGCGACTTTTAACCTGTCTGCTCGAACAC
Source organism: Microlaimidae sp. YZB2_3 (assembly GCA_030248175.1). Classification (NCBI taxonomy): domain Eukaryota; kingdom Metazoa; phylum Nematoda; class Chromadorea; order Desmodorida; family Microlaimidae; species Microlaimidae sp. YZB2_3. The sequence goes on along the minus strand of JASAMX010030063.1, from coordinate 5,892 downwards.
TTTCGTTCGAGTGACTGCATTGTTTGCTGCGAATATTTTTATCGACTGCACCCATAATAGACCGCACCCTGCATTGTTTGCTGCAAATTTTTTTATCGACCGCACTCTGCATGTTTAGGAAAATAAATAAAAATGTCCCCGACGCTAAGGGGCCGGTCCACTAAACGCGTGCTGACTACGTGCTATGTTATCACGTTGTTTAAAACTCTTGCTAATGGTTTAATTTCTGGGTTTTTTCTCAAGAAACCTTATTAAACTCTTTTCTGCATGGCATAAATTCACATTAATAATTTTATGCATATTTGTTATAAATACAAGCTAATAAGGCAATAACCCTTAGTTAAGGGTTAGAAAAACTCATAACTAGGGGTTAAGACTTTATTACCTTTTATTTAAACAAATATGCATAAAATTGTGTAAATATTAATTTATCCCATGTAAAAAAAGACTCCCATAACATATCTTGATAAAAAAAACACCAAAATTAAAACATTATCAAGAGTTTTAAAAAACGTGCTAACTTAGCACCTAGTCAGCACGCGTTTAGTGGACCCGCCCCAGAGGTCTAAGCATCAAGAAATGTTGAAGGGTCTACGACACAACGGTTCCGTGACACGACGGTCCAACGACACGACGGTCCCGAGGGGTACGACACGACAGGCCCAAGGTACGACACGACAATCCCGCGACACGACGGTCCCGAGTACGTAATGCGTTTCCTTACAAGTCGAAACAATGTCACGTTTTCAAAAAGAAAATGTACGTTTTTTACCTGCTATTGCCATCAAGTTTTAACAGAGAGCTTCTAAATTATATTTTAAAAACAAACATTATTATAAATTTAGTTTTTAGCGAAACTGTTAAGTTTAAAAAAAGGCATTTTTTTACATATTTAGTAAATTGGCGTTTATAAAAAATAAAATCTGCATAATATTTTCTGAAGCACTTTTAAATTCCCAACTAAAGAAATTTTTTCCCAAGCCTAAGCAAAACCTTTAAATCAAACTTAATATCATAAAAAAAAACTTTTTAAAAAATCCAAAAAAAGTTTTAAAAGTCCCCAATATTTTACTGCTTAAAGAAGGCATTTTTTTGATTATATTTTGCAAAAGGTGTTTCTGCAGTACACAAGTAAATTTATTGTTAAGTCAAAGTCTTTATTCCAGAAAAAAACATCACAACATCAAAATACAAAATACAAAATTGCGAACCGACCACGGCCGCCAAGCAGATCACAAACATGGTTTAATCTAGAAAATGACTCAAAGGCTTATAAAATAAGCACTAAGTTGAGCCATACTCAAATTCAAACAAAAAAAACATCAGTATAGTGAAAAAAATTTAAAAGATTTTCTAAGTAAATATCCTTAAATAAAAAAATATTTAATGCAAGTTTTATTTTGACATGCGATATTCGTTGCGCTCACTTAATATGACAAAACAAAAAAATTCTTACAAAAAAAAAATTTTTTTTTTCAAAATTATAAATTAAACCTAAAGTCTTCCTGGCTGAAATTAAGGGCGTAACCGCTTTCTGCCAGGAAGAAATAAACAATAAGCCCCTGAGCGAGAAAAATTAAAAAAATTTTTTTTAGCGTTATGTAACCAATTATTATTTAGTTGCGTCATGTGTTTTTCTGCACGTGATATTTTCTTAAAGAACGAGTGGTTACTTTACCACCCTTGTGTTTTTCCTGTGGTTCTATCTATTTTCCCCTGTTTACCCTTATTTTTTTTTGTTCTTTAATGTTTTTTAGTTTGTTTTTTTTTTATGATTTATTCTATTAATAAGTTAATTTAGACTTATTTTAAATGTACTAAGTGAATCTGCTGAGATTTGTTTTTGTGACAGGGCATTCCATTTACCCACAACTCTATCACAGAAAAAGAACTTTCGTACATTTATTCTACTTTTTTGAACCTTAAGTTTAAAAGAATGACCTCTTGTAGGATTTAGATTTAAATTGAAAAACGAATTTGGATCCAAATTTGTTTTGTGGTTTAAAATTTTTGTGGCATTCTGATAAATCTATAATATTTCTTCGTTTTTCAAGTTTTTTAAGGTTTAAGAAATTGAGTCTATCTTCATAGGACCTATATTTTATTTTACATCTTTTGAATATTCTTCTGGTGAATATACGTTGAACATTTTCAATTAATTTAATGTCTTGTTGAAGAAACGGATTCCAAACAACACTTGCATACTCTAAAGTGGGTCTTACATATGTAGTGAAGGCTCTTACCAAATTTTTTATAGAGTTGGAATTAAATGTCCTGAAAATTAATGCAGATGTTTTCAAAGCATTTTTAACAATTATTTTGCAATGATCTGAAAAATAAAGGCTAAGAAGAAATAATATCTTCGGAAAGAAATTTTTCTGAAACGTTTTCAAATTCTTAACTAAAAACAACTTTTTTTCTATAAGGCTAAGCAAAATCTTTAATTCAAGTTCAAAAACCATAAAAAAAACCTTTAAAAAAGTAAAAAGAAAACTTTTAAATATGTCGAATATTCTACTGCTTAAAGAAGGAATTTTTTCCGAAAATTTTTGCAGAAGGTATTACAGCTAGTAAACTTACATATTATATTTACCAGATATAAGTTGTTTTGTTAAATGTTAACAGTCTTAAAACGTAATTAGAATAAATTATTCGCTAAATTCAAACAAATTTAGCTTGTTTAAAGAGGATAAACTGAATTTCGAAACTTTGAATGAAAAAATCCAATTTCAAAAAGTATAAAAAATGAGTATAAATATATTTCAAATTATTTCTAGTTTAAAATTTTAAAATTTGAAAAATCATTTGTACATTTTATTTAGTTTAATTTTATTGATTTGGACGCTATTTAATGCTGCTGTAGAACTTTTGTTTTTCTCAGCGTTGCAACAGTAGCATTGTAAACGCATTCTTTCGGGCCCGTCGTTTCGTATCCCTTCTCATTCCTAGGACCGTCTTGTCGTACCTTTCGCCTCTCGGGACCGTCGTGTCTCAGGACCGTCTTGTCGCGTTCCCAATGTTAAATATTAGTAAGCGTCCTACCATATTAAAAGATCTAAAAGCGAAAAAATTAACAGAGATTAGCGAATTCTAGTTTGAGTATCAGGATAGCTAATAAAAGACCAAACATTGGTTGAAAAGGACTTTTTGTGCATAAAATAAAGTTTTTTTTCTTAAAATTATAATAAGCTCAAACAATTTTTTAATTTTTTTTGCATTTTCAGCAAGAAACGAAACTTTTTAAAGTTAAATATTTATGACGATATTTTTTTATCATGATTATTTTTCCATAGTTATTAATATCAATATCATTTCACTTTTATTATTGCAATGTTTATATTTTAAAAGCAACATTTTGACTTTGAAAATATTTTAAAGAAAAAAACCTTTATTTTATGCACAAAAAGCAATTTTCAACCAATGTTTGGTCTTTTATTGACTATATAATACTCAACTGAATTAGCTAATCTGTGTTAGTTTTTCGCTTTTTCAATATCTTTTTAATAACATAGGATTAATACTAATATTTAACATCAAAACACGGGGTACTGGGGTACACGAAGCGCGAGGCCGAAACGACAAGACGGGGTCCTAGAACGATACGGCCGAAGAATGCGTTTACAATGGTACTGTTGCAACGCTAAGAAAACGAAAGTTACGGCGGCATAAAAATGACGTCCAAATCGATAAAATTAGACTAATACAATGATTTTTAAAATTTTAAAATTTTCAACTAGAATAATTTGAAATATATACTCATTTTTACTACTTTGAAATCGATTTTTTCATTCAAGGTTTTTTCAAAATTTAAATTTATCCTCTTAAACAAGCTCATTATTTTTATATAATTTATTCTAGGTATGTTTTAAGATATTAACTTTTAACAAACAACATATATCGTAAATATAATATGTAGTTTTATAGCTGAATACCTATAAAAATTTCGGAAAATTCCTTAAGCAGGATATTGTCGACATTTTAAAAGTTTTTCTTTTTACTTTTTTTAAAGGTTTTTTATGGTTTTTGAAACTTGAATTAAAGGTTTTGCTTAGCCTTATCGAAAAGTTGTTCAGTTGTTTAAAAAAACGTTTCAGAATTCTTTCCGGAATATTGTCTTCTTAGCATTTTTCAGATTGGTGCAACCATTGTTAAAATGTTTTTAAAAACATCATTAATTTTCAGGACATTAGATCCGTTTATAAAAATTTGGTACAAGCCTTGCCTCATATGTAAGACCAGCCTTTAGAGTATGCATGTTGTTTGGATGCACTTTCTTTAACAAACCGTAAATTAATTGAAAATATTCAACGTATTCACCAGAAGATATTCAAGAAGATGGATAAATATGGCGTATGAAGTTAGATTCTGAAAACTTGAAAAACGAAGAAATATTATGAGATTTATCAGAATGCCACAAAAATTTCAACCAGTTGGATACAATTAGTTTTTCATTTAAATATCATATTTCTTTGGTTTAAGGTACAAAATCAATAAATGCAAAAGATTTCTTTTTCTGTAATTATTGACAAATGGAAATGCCCTGTCAAAAATCTAGCAGATTCACTAAATTCTATTTAAAATAGATTCTAATTGACTTATTAATAGAATAAATATAAAAACAAACTAATAGATTCATCAGTAGAAAATAGATAAGTGTAACCACTAAAATTCTAATGTTCACATAGATAATTTACTCTAATGGGTACACCTAATGTTAAACTGGTTTCTGGCTAATTATTTATTTTCTTCTGAGCAAACGGTCTTACCTAACGTCACCAAGCTAATTTAATTTATCATTTGAAAATATATTTTTTGTGAACTTTGATATTTTATATATATTTTACTCTCTGTCAATCTATCAAAATATATTTTAGTTATATTTTATTTTACTCTCTTTTCAAAGATCTTTAATTTTTTCACTATATTTTATTTTTTTTTTTGTTTCATTTGATATTTTACTCTCTGTATATTTTATAAGCTCTTTCATAATTTCATTAATACATGCTTTGGGTACTTAGCATCAAATATTTTTTGTATATATTTTAATATATTTTACTCTCTGTGGCTTCACAGTATATTTTACTCTAATGTTCTGCCAATTATTTTACTCTCTTTTCTTTAATAAAATATATTTTAGACTTTTGATATTTTAAAATATTTTATAATCTAATTTAAAATATTTTTTCTTCTGCCAAAATTTATTTTAAATTTTAAATTATTTAAAATATTTATATTTTTTATAAACGCCCAATTTAATACATTTTAAAGTTAACAGTTTCACTAAACTAATTTATAATAATGTTTGTTCTTTTAATATAATTTACTCTCTATATTTTAATATTTTATGTAGAATAAGCTAATAAACGTATATTTTATTTACTCTCTGTTTTGTTTTAGACTTGTAATTTACTCTAATTTACTCTCTGTCACCTAGATTCACAGAATTATAGTGTAACACCTAGGCTAGACTACCTAGAGTCACCTAATGTTACCTAGATTCACACTATATATTTGTGAATTTATTCTAATGTAACATCCACTAAACATGCTAACCATCTAAGTTCCACACTATATTTTAAACTTTGATATTTTTGATATTTTATATTTTATATTTTATATTTGTGAACTTTGATATTTACTCTAATGTACACTATATTTTATTTTTTGATAAAATTCATAATTTACTCTAACCCCGTTCTGCCATTCACCATTCACCCAGGTGGTGCTCACTTGTATTTATAACAAATATCATACAGATTTATTAATAAATTTATGCCATGCAGAAAGAGTTTAATAGGTAGAGACCCAGATAGACCATTCACAAGCTTAAACAACATCATAACAATACACGTAGTCACACACAACCTCACCCAGCTAACTCGGGAAGCATTA
>JASAMX010030059.1:0-18817 GCA_030248175.1 Microlaimidae sp. YZB2_3 | reverse complement strand
CTTTTAAATCTATTTATTGTCATAATATGAAGGAGCGAAGCTCCAGAGCTCCGAGACTAGCTCCGTCAGCTCCGCTTCAATTGGCCGTAACTCTGAAGATAATAATTACCAACAAATTCCTTTGATATTGTTAAAAAACCGTTTTCCTTCGATAGTTCAGCACAAAAAATTTTAAGCCGTGTAAAATATTTTTCGTATTTTTTTTAATTTTAATGTTAAACGTTTTTTTCATTTGTATAATATTTTGATAACTAAACTAGTGGATTTAGTTATAAAAATATTAGGTTACAAAGCACGGTTATTTTGTATCAAATCAATTCTTTAGTTTCTCTGGCTCAGAAACAATAGAGTGAGTGGAGTGAGTCTCAGACGCCTGCTGTGAAAATTGACGTCTGGCCACAGAGTCAGCCCAACACACACCCTTTGATCTGAGCTATTCAATGGGGTGACTACACCACAGCAAAAAAAGTCCTTGTTACAGTAAAATCAATCTAAATGTGACTCATTATAATTATTATGGGCTATTCTCTCAACGTGAAAAAATCCACCTGTGATTTGTGTTGGGATTCAACGAAAAAATTTAGGTGGGAATAAAACCAACAAATATAAATGCAGAATTAAAAATTCTTTCAAAAACTTCAATCCTAAAAATAATTTAAAAGAAGTGAAACTGTCTAAACTAAGCATAATTCAATTTTTTTAAATAAAATTTATATAGTTTTGTAAGAAAAAAAAATTGTTTTTAAAGTCATTATTTATTCATTCCTTATTACAATACATCTAAACCACGCGCAAAGCAATAAATATAAATACATCCTCAAAACGAAATAAGTTAAACACACACAGAAATAATGAAAAGTATAAAGCATATCCTTATAAATATTAAAAAATTGTTGTAAAAGGAGTGCAAACAAAACGCTGTAAAACAAAAGATGTCAATATAAAAACAACAAGCTAATTAAACATTCCTACAGTAAGATTTTTAATTTTTTTAAAATTTATCAAAGAGAAAATCGTCAAAAACCTGAAAAACATTTGAGCTATTTATATTGCACAATTTTGGATCTTTGCTTTTCAAAACAAAAAAAAGATTTTTAATTAAAATTTTTTTATAAAATATTGCGATTTTTTAAAATAAGTCAAAAACTCTTCGCTCTCAGCAAATTATGTAGGAAGAACGACAGCAGTTTTTTTGTGATTTAAATTTTAAAGAACACTTTTTACACACAAGTGCCGCTTTTTTTACGGTTAAGTATAAATATATAAAAATAAATATATATAAATAAATCAATAAAAACGGACGTATCTATTGTTAAAAAATGTGTTCAAAAAAACTGAACAGATTTCCAATATTCGAACGCATTGCCAACAAGTTAGTTTTTATTGCCAACAGTTTTTATTGTTAAATTAAAATCTAGTACTCTTAACTGAGCATTGAAACAAAGTAAGAATTAAAACCGGCGTATATATTATTGTATTATTATATTATTTTCCATTATAAAAAGAAATATATTCTAAAGTTAGAGTTTGATAAAAAGCTCCTTAACTTTATTAATTTTAAACGGATCTTTGGATTTTTATTTTTACAAAAGTCAATTTTGTTTTTTGAATACATTTATTTTTTGTTATAAATTTAAGGGTGAACCTTAAATAACTTTAAATTTGAAGGTAAAATTCAGTCCGTGAGTATTTTTCTACAACATTTTGACTAATGCTAGGATAAACTGGCAACTAAAAACGAACGACATTTTTCAACAATTTTAAAAATTTATTAATAAAAATTTAATTAAAAGGCTTTATTCTTAGAAATAATTTACATACATCGCGTTTTAATTTGCACCCTCGGCAAAGACAGCTAAACTCAAAAATCCAGACGGTATATTCGAATTAAAACTGCAAGCAGTTTTACGTGAGATTCATCGATAGTCAACAATTAGCCTTTTTTAAATCTTATGGTAAGTAGTCAGAAAATAAGGTCTAACATAGAAATGCAACCATTAATTTAAAATAATGGTAATTTCACAATTGTCAAAAATAACTCGAGCAGGCTTTTTTGTTTTGTGCCAAACCTTTTTTTGTAAATCTATAACAGGTTTTTTTTACATTTTTAACATTTTTTGTTGAAGGACATTTTCTGTAACTAGCAAAAAAAACAGTCGGTTTTAAATAACAATTTTTTTTATAGCAAGATAAACATTTAGCTCTTTAGTTTTTTTATAGTAAAAGCTTTTAGTTAATATTTAAACATTTTATAAAAAAAGTTATAATTAGATTGTATATGACAGGACAAATTAAAAAAATATTAAACCAAATTAAACTTTAAAAAAATTTAAAAAGCTGGGGTTAAATTGATCTAATCTAATCAAATCTGCAATTAAGATTTATTTTAAACTGTTTGCTTTTTTATAAAACAGTAAGAATTATTATAAACATTATTATTTCTTTAAAACACCCAGAAAAACTACGCGTATAAGGGGGGAGGAAATATTCCGACGCAAAATCAGAATATTTCCTCCCCCGGAGGAAAATCAAGGGGGAGGAAATATTCTATGACACCGGCCGATTGAAACGGAGCTGACTTAGGTAGTCTCGGTAAAAACGGTAAAAATTTTTTTATTGCGTTCAAATTTAATTTAAAAAATATATAAACTGAAGTTTTGCTGCCAAAGCTAAATAAACACAACTACCCCGCGAGGTTTGAGCTAGTGGCTTCCTTTTTAAAATGCAAAATCTCTATCCACTTCGCTATCTAGACACCACAATAAGTAGCATAAATTATAGCCTAACTCGCGAAAAACCACAGTAAAATCTACCGAGAGCTCGTTTTGGGAATTAAAATAAAGTAAAATTGCTTTATTTTTTAAACTTGTAGTGTTTTATATTCCAATAATTTTCGCGGTGGTTTTCAACAAAATTTAGTATTTTAGCTAATTTTACTTTTACAGTTACTCAGTATTTTTATACGTATTACATTTAGTGTTTTATATTACATTTTTTGCGGCCGTTTTCTGCAAACTTTGGTATTTTTATACTTAGTTAAAGCCGTGCAACTGTAATTTATCTCCTGTCGATACTTTTGGCATATTCATTAAAACTGCTTTAATGAATAAGGTACTATCATGTTAAAATCTAAGTTTTGCGGGTTTCAAAAAAAAACATGTTTTCCGCCCAATATTTGTAGTGTAATATTAAGGTTTGTTTACTAAAGGAAACAATAAGGGATCCAAAGTTTTTTTTCCTCAATGCGTGGATTTGTTTTACACACGGGGTGAGCGGAATTTATCACGAGTTGAAAACCAAAATACGTTTGTGAATTGGTTGTGAGAGGATATAGCTCCAATGAGCGGCAAAACTCGCCGAATTAGTTGTGAGCGAGATCCGTTCAATCAAACAAATTGAGCTCAACGGAGACATGATTGGGTGTCGTGAGTGAAAATGCATCACTTATTCTGGGGGACATTTTAGAAATAAGGTCTTCAATTTTTAAAAGATCTGCATACATTGTCTACTGATATTTCACAACACCCTGGTCAAAATCCATTGTTCTAAACGGAAGGAATCCTGTGTGCATCAAAGGACACCGCGCGCATAAAGGGACGCCGGCATTTATGTCTAATAACGCGGTGCACCTTTCTAACAACCCGCCCGCGCGGCATTCTTTTAGCCATATTCGCACCTTCATTTTGAAGCCCTGTTTTGCCTCTGCTCCCCCGACAACCTATCCCACGGAGCAAAACATATATGACGTGATCACGAATACTATGTGACATTTTAAAGCTAAAAAAATTCTGAGGTGAATATATAGTTTAAAATTTTTTAATTGCATTAAATGGAAGTTTTCGAGGCTTCTGCATTTTTTTAACTTTATACATCTAATTAAAATTAGTCATGTTCCCAGAAGCTTTGAAGCAACCCTCCATAGATCCTATTTTTTGCGCTTTAAACGGCCGGAAAATCAATGCATTATATAAATTGGAAGATAGGAACATTACTAATTAACTTGTTGAAGTCTTGTCTTGTAACCAGTGGCCGTTAAGATTAGCTTTAAAATTTGCTTATACGTCATGATCGACTACACAATTTGTCAGATCACAAAGTCGTGATTATCAATCAATTTTCCAATATCTGTTGTATATATGTTTGTTAAAAGAACAGCAAACTTAACACCCATGTTTTTGCCTGTGCTTCATGGTATAAGCTTGCTAACTGTTAATCCCATTTACCGCGACCGCACAAATGTTAAATCAAAAAAACATTGCTACCAATTGATTTTCCGTCAGAAGTTCGATCTATGCTCCGAATTTCAAATCATATAGATTTTATTTGGCCTAGTTATAATTGTTTTAAATAAAATTTGCATATACATCATGATCCACAACACAACTTGTTAAATAACAAAATGGTGATAATCAATCAATTCTCCGTTGTATCTGTTCCAAATTTTAAGTCATATAGATTTTATTCGGCTGAGGTATAATCGTTTTAAATAAAATTTGCATATACATCATCAGACCTGAGCACTACCCCTCAAGTTTTTATTGGGGGGGGGGGGCAATTCCAAAACGGGGGGAGTCATGGCAAGCCAACTGTTTTGAAACGGAGGGCAAAAAAACAAGAGAGGCAAGCAGGACAAAAAGGAAAAAAAAAGAGAAAAAAAGGAGAAAAAAAAAGAAAGAAAAAGGGTCCAAAAAAAAAAAAAATTAGGTAAAAATAGGTCTGAAATAGCTTAAATTCATTGAAATAGACTAAAAACTGCAAAAATTTTGCGCTGATGGCGTTAATATAGGTAAAATGGCGCTATAATTTTTGGTGTACTTTTCATATTTGGGCGGGGGGGGGGAATAAAACGGGGGACAATAAAATGGGGGGCAAATCCTTCAATAAAATGGAAGGGACATTTCCAAACTCCGCCACTGTTTATAGAGTGCCTGTCCAAGCTAGTATAAAGGAGGACGGTTACAGAGAAACTTGTGGCAGTTTCTCTGTAAAATTTTCTTTGCAGGATGCCTGCAGCCAGCATTACCTACACAGATGTCGTCGTTAAACGGCTAAGAGGAAAGCGTGACGAAAGTTCCTGCATTATTATTTGCTGACAGGTCTGTCGCAGTTCTGCCGCTCCTAATGAAGATCATGGATCAGAAGGTTAAAATAGAACAATTTCCTAGCAGCCAAAAGAACAGCAAAAATCGACTTATCTGAAGCAAGAATTTCTGCCACAGAAGCAAACAGAAGGGTCATTTCCAGACCGTGCACAGGTCTGCATCATGATCGACCGCACAATTTGTCAGATCACAAAATCGTGATTATCAATCGATTCTCCTGTTAGTTGTATTATCTATGTTCCAAATTTAAAGTCATATAGATTTTATTCGGCCAAGTTATAATTATTTTAAATAAAATTAGCATATACGTCATCATGATTGAGGGCACAATTTGTCAGATCACAAAATTCTGATCAATCGATTTTCCATTGTCAGTTGTTATGTTCCAAATTTAAACTTATATATAGAGTTGATTCGGTCGAGTTATAATTGTTTTAAATAAAATTTGCATATACGTCATCAGACCTGTTCACTGCCTCCTCAGGGTGTTATTGGGGGGGTAATTTCAAAACAGGGGGGGCATGGGGGACAACTTTTTTGAAACGGAGGGGGGCAATAAAACAGGGGGTAAGCAGGGTAAAAAGAAAAAAAAGAAAAAAAAAGGAGAAAAAAGAAAAAAAGAAGGAAAAAAAAAGAAAAAGGACAAAAAAGCGAAAATAAGGTAAAAATGGCTTAAAATGCATTGAAATAGGCTAAAAACGGCAAAAATTTCGCATCGATGGCGTCATAATAGGTAAAAAATGGCCTCATAATTTTTGGATACTTTTCCTTTTTTCGCGGGGGAGGGCCGAGGGGGCCAATAAAACGGGGGGGAGGCAAATTCTCCAATAAAGCGGGGAGGGGGCATTTTCAGACCGTGCACAGGTCTGCGTCATGATTGACCACATAATTTTTTAGATCACAAAATTGTGATTCTCCATTGTCAGTTATATTATGTTCCAAATTTTAACTTATATTATAGAGTTCATTTAGCCGAGTTATTTAAAATCAAAAAAAGCGCTAGGAATTTACTTATTCACATAATTACTTACTGATCTAAAGATATCCGGCGGCCCTGGGCCGCCGGAATTAACATACACCACTATAAAAAACACTGGAAAAATGTTTCTTGTGACACACCATTTTTTAAAAATACTCTCATTACTTTTAAGAACGCTTAAATACTAACTATAAACAAGAATATATAAGAGAAGAATGTACCACTCAATACAAAAAATCGCACCCATCCGTGCATCGGTTTGCCATAAATAAACCCCCCGGGGGGGGGGGGGCCCCGGGGACCCCCGGGGGAACCCCCGGGGGTAGCCCCCGGGGGAGTATGCCGGGGGGCCCCCCGGGGGAGCATACCCCCGGGGGAGGATTGCTCCCCAAAATTTAAAAAAATTTTTTGTGGAAAGCGTCGCGCGGCGCGGTTGTCTCGTGATAGAAACTTATTTATTATGTAAAAATATGTTTATTTGATAAAACATTTTTACAAATAAAATTTCCGTTAACGGAAATTATTTGTAAAAAGGTTGATAATCGAAACCGGCGACATATTCTTTTCGCACATAATAAATAAGTTTTACATCAACGAGACAACCCGCCGCGCGACGCGTTTCCACAAAAAATGTTTTTAAATTTTGGAGGAGCATATACACTCCCCCGGGGGGGGTTTTGCTCCCCCGGGGGGATATGGGGGCCCCCGGGGGGGTATATAGACCCCCCGGGGGGCCTATATACTCCCCCGGGGGGGTCTATATACTCCCCCGGGGGGACCCCGGGGGGGTTACCCCGGGGGTTTATTTATGGCAAACCGATGCACGGATGGGTGCGATTTTTGTATTGAGTGGTACATTCTTCTCTTATATATTCTTGTTTATAGTTAGTATTTAAGCGTTCTTAAAAGAATGAGAGTATTTTTAAAAATGGTGTGTCACAAGAAACATTCAGTGTTTTTTATAGTGGTGTAGTAATTCCGGCGGCCCAGGGCCGCCGGATACTAGACGTAAGTAATAGTGAATAAGTATTCCTAGCGCTTTTTTTAAATAACTCGGCTAAGCTCTTAATATAAGTAAAATTGGAACATAATATAACGACAAGGAGAATACATTTTGGATCTAAAAAATAGGGCATCAGCGCAGACCTGCGGCGAAAAGCCCCTCCGCTTATTGGAGAATTCGCCCCCCCCCGTATGCCCCCCCCCGCGAAAAAAGAAAAAGTACCAAAATATCGCGTCTATATTTTTTTTTTTTTTTTTTTTTTTTTTTTTTTTTTTTTTTTACCCGGGGATCCCCCTTTTTTTTTTTTGGGGGGGTCTATATACTCCCCCGGGGGGTCTATATACTCCCCCGGGGGGGTCTATATACTCCCCCCGGGGGAGCATATAAACCCCCCCGGGGGAGTGTATATGCTCCTCCAAAATTTAAAAAAACATTTTTTGTGGAAACGCGTCGTCGCGGCGCGGTTGTCTCGTTGACTGTAAAAACTTATTTATTATGTTGCCGAAAAGTAATATGTCGCCCCGGTTTTCCGGCCATTATCACAAAAACCACTGTTTTACAAATCAAAAGTTTCACGTTTAACGGAAATTTCAATAAAATTTCGATAAAAAATAACTTTATTACTAAATAAACACTATTTTTACATAATAAATACAGTTTCTACAATCAACGAGACAACCGCGCCGCGGCGACGCTTTTCCACAAAAAAATTTTTTTTTAAATTTTGGGGGAGCATATACACTCCCCCGGGGGGGTTTATATGCTCCCCCGGGGGGGTCTATATACTCCCCCGGGGGGTCTATATACTCCCCCGGGGGGGTCTATATACTCCCCCGGGGGTCTATATACTCCCCCGGGGGGGTCTATATACTCCCCCGGGGGGGTCTATATACTCCCTGGGGGGGTCTATATACTCCCCCGGGGGGGTTTATATACTCCCCCGGGGGGGTTTATGTACCCCCGGGGGGTTTATTTATGGCAAACCGATGCACGGATGGGTGCGATTTTTTGTATTGAGTGGTACATTCTTCTCTTATATATTCTTGCTATAAACTATTGTTAGACTTTTTATAAGACCTTTTTAGACCTAAAATAAAATGCGTCTTTTGGTTTTAAAAATATAAGGTTTATTATTTTTTATAAAGTTAACACACAAAGTATCACTGTATGTGTACATAAATTCAATCACGGAAAAACCTTCCTAATCGTTACCATAATTAAATTATAAAACTGTAGAGTCTGATAGCTAAAGCATGATTAAACCATATTGTAAAAATAAATCATTTCGATCTACTATCAGATTTTTATATTGCTCACTTTGCTATCAAATTCAGTTCTTAGGACGTTTAAAGCAATTAGACAATGTCAGGTCAACGCCATTTATTAAGCTACAGAAGGCATACAATAGTTTTTTCTGGTAAAAAATAATTAAAAATAAGTTTTAATCTCCATACTCAATTTAAATGATGACAGTTAATTCGTATAATACAAGTATAAGATTTATCACACTCAGAACCAAAATGATAAAATGACCCAGACCTATGTCTAATTACCGCACTTTAAATTAAGTTTCTATACAGGTATCTATAAAATTTTCAAACGAATATGACTAAAGTCTCCACCAGCTCATTCTGGTTCGTATCTGTCCGTATTCACCAGTAGCTTCTGTTTGACCTAAACACGACAATTTTTAATCTTTATTTTTAACGTAGATTTTGTTCTATATCAAACAAAACCAGGGAAAAATTTCAGTTAACTTAACTATGAACAAAAAATATTTAAAAAGAAATTTCATTGTTTCTTTCATTAAAACGATTTTTTACAATAAATGTCAAACTTTCTAAATTTTTATGTTCATAAACTTTAAAGCACCCAATGCATTAAAAATTAGAAAGAAATATACATAAAATTATCTTACGGATTCTAAATAGCATTTTGCAAAAACTTAAACATACCTACGGCAACTACCACTGGGTCTCTGTCATAGACGTGGTTCATACAGGCGTCCTTAACAACATCCGCATTTACAGCCTATAGCAAAAAACACCAAAGAATTCGCACGTACAAAATTTTTACAATTTAATTAATAATAATGTCGCAATTTTCTTTCAAAAAGACAGTATTGAGTCTCATCTTAGTGGCTGTATGTAATGTAAATCATAGGTAGACAGGCGGTTGGATGGGGGGGGGGGGGCGTTAAACTTTAAAAAATCAAACCTGCCGAAATATTCCCTCAAAATTTTGGGTACTCCACGACCCCCTTTTCTCCTAAAAATAGAGAATTAAGGGGGGTAATAGTACAACAAACGCACCTTCACACTCACAGCTACATAATAAAGTAAACCAAAAGAAACACTAATAAACACAACAAAACAATCATTCGACCAATAATCGAGTCTGCCAGCACATTCTGGGGCCCCACAACATCAAACGCGTAAATCAACAAACTTCAAACAATACAAAACACTGCTCTCAAAAAAGTCGCAACAGGGTACACTACAGACGCAAACATCATACACAATAGGACCAAGGTGCCCCCACTAGCAAGCAACGCAAATTCAACTCCACACAAAACAAGCAAAATTGGCAGACATGTACACAAACAATCTATTCAACCACTTAACACAAAATTCTGCACCCAGCCGACTCAAAAAACAAACAATCTTCCACAACAACAACCACACAACAAACATTTTAGCAGACACACACAACAAAACGGTGTCCGGTAAAGATTTCCGCATCAACAATTTCCGCGGCAGTGTTTGCTTAGCACTAATTTCTTTGAAAGATTATTTCTGCGGAAAAAATTTCAGCGAGGGAAATTTTTCCTACTTTATATTTCGGGTTTTTTTTGTAATCAAAAATTAGAAATAAAAAGCAATTTTAGAAAATTTCAACATATTGCGGCAATTTTTTAAAATATAAAAGTTTAATAAAAATTTGTCATCAGCTTTTCATTTTTAAAAACTTTTACTAAACATACTTTTTTTGACAAAATAAATCAAAATAATCTGAAATTTTCTGCTGGCAGATTTATTGTGGCGTTGAATTTGTTTACAGTTTCTTTTTATTCCTTTTTATGTTTAGAGACCAACGAAATATCCAACAAAAGTGTACTTTTGTTGACAAATGTGTACATTTAGTACATGTTTAATTTTTTAATGTTCATTTAATTTTAATGAATTTTAATAGCTAAAAATATTTAAAAATTAAAAAAATTGGATTGCAACGAATTTTCTATATTTCAAAATTGTAAACGTTTACATACACCAATTCGCCAATAGAATTAATTAATGTTTTTGCATATAGCCAAAATATTATGTCCAATACAGGCTAACAGGAAATACCTCCGTGCAGCTTTTTCGTAAAACCTACGTTTTTCTTTCTAAGCCTTTAAGCGAAATTTAAAAATCATTCTAAATTTTATCTAGCAACTGGGCAGCAAAAGTCTCGCTTGATTTTTAGGTTTTGCTTAGGCTTGGGAAAACGTAGGCTTAGGCTGCTGAGGTATTTCCTGTTGTCTTTGGGAAAAAATAAACATTTTAAAAAACATTTACAAAAAAATCGAAAATTTTGTGCAAATCTTTAATAAAAAAACATTATTTATTTTATTTCTGTTAGCAAAAAAATATAAAAATTTAGAATAAAAATGCCAGCGTTTGCATCTATATAAGAGAAACGCAAAAAAGCGGAAAAATTCCCTCGCGGAAATTGTTTCCGCGGAAATAATCTTCCAGCGGAAATAATGCTGAGGAAATAGTGCTGCGGAAATTTTTTCAGCGGAAATTGTTGTTGCGGAAATATTTACCTGGAACCTTTATTGAAATGTTAGGTGGTTTGTGACTGTGTTTGTGTAGGTTTGTTGTTTTAGTGTTTTGTATGTTTTGTTGGGTTCTACAAAATCAAGCACACAAATCAATAAACTGCTAACAATACAAAACACTGCTCTCAGGGTCGGAACAGGGCACACCATAGACACAAACACAATTCATACACACAGAGGTTAAAGTCTTCCCAAGAGCAACACACATTCAACTCCACGCAAAACAAGCAAAATTGGCAGCCATGTACACAAACAATCCACTTAACTACTTAACACAACAACCTGCATCCAGCAGGCTTAAAAAACCCACAATATTTCACAACAACAACTACACAACAAACATTCCAACAGACATACACAACAAAACATACAAATCACTAAAACAACAAATCCACTCAAACACAGTCCAACTGACATTTAAAACACTACAATAAACTCAATACTTCAAACAAAAGCACCAGCAATAAGCAAAGAGAAAGAAAATCTTTCTCGCGGGATTAGGAAAACCCTCGCCCAATTCAGGGTGGGGAAATCTCCTTTGCTCTACTATTACCTACACAAAATAAATCCCACACAGTTCACATCACCAAACTGTCTGCTATGCAAAACAAAAACACGCACAACACAACGTCCTTTCACATGAAGGTACATTTAACACGACTTTGGAACCATATTTCCTCCGGGAGTCGGAAGAAGGGGTGAGCAAGGCGAGGAGCATGCCCGACGGTTAAGACTAATCCTAAAGGAAGTATTGACCGTTTGAAAGCTAGGAGGGGGGAGGGTTTATGGGAGCTAGACTGTACCGTACTAGATTTCTAAGGAGTGGGTCGACTTGGAGCAGACCGGTTAAAAATATAGAGTGGGAAGAGAGTCCGGTTTTCAAACAAAGTTGTTTTAAAGTAAAAAATAAAGTTTTTTTTAGGACAAGTATAGAATTTTAAAAAAAAACTAAAATAAGCTATTTAGGTATAAAATTTGTACAAAAATTCAATTTTTTACTACATAATCGTGTTTTTGATAGTAAATTTTCACCTAAATTTATAGTTTAAATTTGCTAGGAAGGGGCGGAGTTGAAAGCCGTCATTTGAGAATTCTGGAAGCGGTAGGGTGTCAAAATTCCCTGGATTTTTTCCGGGAAGGGAGGGTCCGAAATTATGAGGTAGAGCAGGGTGCGCTGGGGGGTGGACCCTGGCAGAACACTTCTCAGTTAACCTATGCTTTTTTTATTAAAACATGACATTCAAAACATCCGCTGCTCAGTTTTTATTGTGAAATAGTAAAAGTGGAACCTGTAAAAAAATAAAATGACAGTATAAAATTGTTTGAAAATACTACACTATACACAAATCTTCAGAACCTACTTTGAAATAAAAATTAGCATATCAGGAATCAAAAACCTCACCTGTGAAGGGAAGGTGGGTTCGCAACCACTGTTGTGCTCATCTATGCTCAAAAAGAGGATTTTCATGAAAATTTACAAAAATCTAATCAATTTAAAACAAATTATCCTAAACAACACTAGATTTTTTTTATTATTCCATTTTGACATATTTAAGTTTTGAAAACATAAAAATTGATCGATAAGTTATTTTTTGTATAGTGCAGTTATATTTAAAAAGGTTTTTGATCGTTAACAAAATAAAACATTACGTCAATTCTAGCGATCAATTCATGTAAGGGTATTCTTCTTCCATAACAAAGCAGTTGTCTAAAATAAACAAAAACAATACCATCACTGCGTTAACAAAAATAGTCCAATGCAAAAAACAAAGTTATGAGTGATTGTGGCCATTTTAAAATTTTGAACTAGTCTATAAAATCAGGTTTTTGAGTTTTTCAAATTTTATGCATTACTAAGATAAATTTTTTGGCTGTGTAATGCCTATAAAAAACAGGTTTGTTTGGAGAAAATTGACGTTATCAAGGTTTGTAGTATTTTTATCAAAGTACAAAATAATCTTGGACTATTAAAAAGTGTCCAATAAAGATTTCCGTAACAACAATTTCCGCAGAAAAAATTTCCGCGGCAGTATTTCTTCAGCATTATTTCCGCTGCTGGAAGATTATTTCCGCGGAAAAAATTTCCGCGAGAGAATTTATTCCTACTTTATATTTTGGGTTTTTTTTGTATTAAAAATTATAATAAAAAACAATTTTGGAAATTTTCGCGACATGCTGCGGCAATGTTTTAAAATAAAACAGTTTAAAAAACCACTCAGTTTGTAATTTTTAAAAGACTTTTTTAAGGAAACTAAATATATGCTTTTTTTCTACTGAAATAAAATCAAATTATGTTTATTTTTTTTTTTATTTTTTGTTAAAAATATAATTAATTATAAAAATTGAATAATTTTATATTTTAAATAATTATTAGATTTTGTTTTGTATAATGTAATAATTTAATTTATTTTATTTTTATTTTTTAATTTTTTTAACTTTGTTTAGTTTAGATTTCTATTGTTTTTTATTTCTTTAAATATTTTATTAGTTTTTTATGGTAGTATTGATGTTTAGTTTATTTATATTAATATTTTTTTTTAATAATTTTTTTAGATGAGTTTTAGATACGGTTGGGAATTGTTTTTTATTCTGGAATTATCTATTGTGTTATTTGTTTTTAGTTTTTTAAATATAATCTCTCTTATTTCGGCGTCTATGGGTATATCTCTGTATATTAGGATTTATTTAGGTATTCTAGATTGTTTTTAAAATATCTTTATTTTGTTAGTTTTTTTAGAGATATATTGAGATTTTTATATATTTGAGTTTTTTTTATTTATATAGTAATTGTTATGTTTTATATGTGAGTTTATGTTTTTTAGTAGAAATTCTTATTCTGTTAGAATTTCTATGCTTTACTTTTTGGATTTTTAGCTCTGAATATTATTAGTCTACGGCCTCCTCTTGCTATATTTATTTTCTTTTATACTTATATTTCTGGCTTTACTTTATTGTCCTTTCTAGGGTCTGTTTTGTTTTCTTGAGGAGTTTTTTTTTGTTTGATATTTGTTTTATAGGTTTCTAAGATTTTGTAGATTCTTATTTTTCCGTCTTATGGCTTTTTCCTCTTATCTCTTATTTCTTTTTTTTGGTATTTTATCTTTTCGTTTCTTATAGCGCTGGTTTATATTTTTTCGTTCTATTTCATACGCTCTGTTCTGTTTTTTTGAGTCGCTCGTCTGAGAATTGGGTTGTTGTTTATCTTTTTTGTATGTTTGTTTGTTTTTTGTAGGGGCGTCTTTTTCTCGTTTTTCTGTCGTGCTGTCTAGCTCTCGAGTTGCTGGTCTGTGGTGTTTCTTCTGCTAGGTCTGTTTTGTTTTTCTGTTTTTGCTTTTTTTTCTCGTTGTGTTTTTTGGGGTGTTTTTTCTGCTGTTTTTTTTTTTTCTGTAGTGTCTGTTGTTGTGTTTTTTTTTTGGTTTTATTTTTGTTTTTTTTTTTTTTTTTGTTTTTCTGGTCGTTATTGAATTTATTTGGTTTGTGTTTTTTATTTATTGTTTTTGTTATTTTGTTTAGTTGGATCTGTTTTTGTTCGAATTGGTAATTTTTGTTTATCTGCTGTTTATTTATTTGTTAAGATTGTGAAATAAAATCAAATTAATTTCAAATTTTCTAGATTTATAGTGGGGTTAAATTTGTTTACAATTTGTTTATAATACCTTTATTTATGTTTAGTGTTTAGATCAACTTAATATATTTACCAAATTTAGAGCTTTAGCTTTACCAGCTTTAGAGCATACATGGGCACGGGGGGGGGTTGGGGGTTAACTCTCCCTCGACTTACCTATTTTTTTTTTTAAATCGAAAAACGATATGCGTAAAATGCACTGCAGAAAAAAACACGATAAATGGGTATTGGGCGTTTCTCGGATTTTAACTTCCCCCCAATTGGGAGTTTAACCCCTCCCTTCCCGTACCAACTTGCCCATGTATGCTTTAGAGCATATTCTACTTTTTAATGCTTTAGTTTTAATGGATTGCATACTAAATTTTTTTCCCCAAAATTGTACACGTTCACACACACCAATAGAATTATTTAATGTTTTTGGATATAATAGTCAAAATATGTACAATACCGACTAACAGGAAATACCTCCGCTAATTTTTCTCCAGAGTTTTTTCTTAAGCCTAAGCCTACGTTTTTTAAGTGTTTTAAAAATCATTCTAAAACTTTACCTAACTGCGCGGTTATTATTATTGCTTGGTTTATAGGTTGTGCTTAGGTTTAGGAAAACATAAGATTAGGCTTAAGCTGCGATGGTAAATTGGCAAAAGTACTTCCTGTTACAATTGAGAAAAATAAAATAAACATTTGAAAAAATAATTTAAAAAAAAATCAAAAAATTTTATTCAAATCTTTAATATAAAAAACATTATTTTTATTCTTTTTGCAAAAAGAAAACAAAAATTTAGGACAAAACAAACAATTTTAGACAAAAATAAAAAAAACACAAAATTTTTGTTTTCAAGAATGTTGCGGTTGCGTTGGTTTCTGTCAACGTTCGCAGTCAAAAAGAAGAAACAAAAACCTGAAAATATTCCCTCGCGGAAAATTTTTCCGCTGAAATAATGTTCCAGCGAAAATAATGTTAAGGAAATACTGCTGCGGAAATGTTTTCCGCGGAAATTGTTGTTGCGGAAATTTTTACCTAGAACCATTAAAAACTTTTTATACAGACCTGTGCACTCATAGGTGAGAATGGTCCGGGAAGCTAGGGGAGTGGTTACCCGGGGTAAATCGAATTTTGAATTCTAGGAGCGGGGTGCCAGGGGGGTCCGGACCCCCTAGTTTTTTAGGGGGGGGGGTCGACCCGAGGTGCAAAATTTTGAAATCTAGAGGGGGGTCACGTGGGGGTCCGGTGTCAAAAGCAAAACAGTTTTAAACCATAATAACTTTAATAATTGTTCTTTTTAGAGGATAATACTACATTTTATTGAATAAAAAGCCTACATTTTATTGAATAAAAAGCGATATTCTGGTGTAAAAAGGTGTAAAAACATGAATATATGTTAAAAATGCCCGTTTTTGAAAAAAATTTAGTACAAAAAAGTACCTAAAATTTTCCCGAGGGGGGAGGGAAGTCAGATATAAAATTCTAGAAGGGGATCAGGGGCAAAAAATTCAGAAATTTGAGGGAAGAGGCCCTAGTTTTTCGTCTAGGGGGGTCTCAAAATTTTGAGATTAGGGGGGGTGGACCCCACCCTGCCTTCCCCCTCCCTTCTCACCTATGTGCGCACAGCCCCCAGGGTTTTCTTAAAGGGGAAATTCCAATATGAGGCAGGCACGAGGGCGACTTTTTTAAAACGGGGAGGTGGCAAGCAGGGGAGAAAGAAAAAAAAGGGAGAAAAAGGAGAAAAGAAGAGAAAAAAAGAAGGGAAAGGGAAATTAAGGTAAAAATAGGTCTAAATAGCTTAAAATGCATTAAAATAGGCAAAAAACTGCAAAATTTCGCGATGATGGCGTGCGGCATACTAGGTCAAAAATGGTGCCATAATTTTTGGGTACTTTTTTATTTTTGGCCGGGGGGGAAATCCTTCAATAAATGAGGGGGCATTTCCAGACCGCGCACAGGTCTGTACTGTATATATCTGTTTTTATGTATTTAAATTTTAAAATTAAGTAACATGAGCCCACCTGGCTTTGGTATTTAGCTATAAAAAAGTTTAGAAGTGCTGATTTACGTTTTGGTATACAGTTTAGTTTAAAAATAATATTTAAAATTTGTTCCAAGAGGAAACGAAGCGAAATCATTAGAATTTTAAAAGTTGGGGCGAAGAGAGGGGGTCAAAGTCAACAGTCGAAAAATTCACCCCTTTTACTTAGGGTTGCGTCACTTTGCTTTTTTATTACAAAACGTTATAGTCATTTAAACGATGAAAAATCCATTTAAATAAAATAAATAATAAATAATTTTGTACCTTTATACCCTTTGGTTTTACCTTACAACTGCTCTTTCAAAATTATGCACAATAAAAACTAAAAAATACCTTCCAATATCCTCGCAAGTGGGTGTTGATCCGTCTAGCATAAGAAGCATATTAGTTTTTAAAAGATTTTTTCCTCGCGCCACTTCTTCCTCCGTTACACTTGTGCACAAATGTTTCCTTTAAATATTACATACATTAAGTGCAAAAGCTATTACTACTGCAATTTGTAAAAAATGTAATACGGACCAAAAACTTTTTAGGCTCGTGTCAGTGTTGTATAATATATATATATGTCATTTTAGACCTATTTTTACCTTATTTTCGCTTTTTTTGTCTCTTTTTCCCCTTTCCCTTCTTTTTTTCTGTTTTTTCTCTTTTTTTTTCTTTCTTCCCTACTTGCCCCCCCCGTTTCAAAAAAGTTGCCCCCGTGCACCCCTTTCGTTTTGGAATTGCCTGCCCCAATAAAACCTCGGGGGGGGGCAGTGCACAGGTCTGTATATATATATATATATATATATATATATTTATATATATATATATAATATATATATATATTATATAATATATATAATATATATAAACTATAATTTACTAATTAGTGAAGTTCCACTTTCCAATGTCATGCTCCGGAGCTACTGGTCTTAAATAAGCCATATAAACTTATTAAGCCTGGAATATATTTTAAATTACTTGATTTGCATTTTTGGACTACTGTTATCGTTTTAAATAAGTTTTAAAAAAATTGGTTATCAAAAAATTTTATAACAACATGATCTATTTCATCACTTTTAAATTATTCATAAAATTATTACAAAAATAGGTCAAACCTCTGAAGCCCGGAGAACATCGCTAACACTAAATTACACTTTGCGTTAATGGCAATAATTTTTTGAACCTAGTGTAGATTTAGTTTTGACTCCTGAAATTTTCAACCTATAAAAAATTATGCTACAGCTAGCAACTTTTGACCAGATTTCCAGTGCATTTTATTTATTATTCTTTTAAACTCATTTTTAGTATTGTAATGAAGTATATTTTAAATTTCACTAATTTTTGTTCACAAAATTTAAAATAAATATGCATTTTTGTTTTAAAACGATAATAATGCCAAAAAGTTGATTAACCCGTTTTTGTGATCAACTTTTTATCTGTATTACAGTGAAATTAATATTCATTCCACCGTGATGGTATCTTCCTTTGGTGTGTAAAATATAACCGCGGTTAAAATTAGGTACCTTTAAAATCATACCGTGTTTGTGAGAAATGTAAAAAACAAACCGCGCCTTGAGGTTTACATACCATCTTGATCTTGATATGATCTTGGTGGTACGTATTGTTATTAACCTCGCATTATTTTAGAGACAAAAATCGTACGAAAAATATACCACCACCGTGGGACGATTGTTTCACCGTGTTAACCGGGGAAAAGATGATCAGGAGAACGTGTTAAAGACATACATGGGCACCGGGGACGTTAACCCCCCAAATTCTGAGAAGGTGGGTTTAACCTCCCTCCCCCCACTTAAAAGTGGGGGGGAAGTTAACCCCCCAATTTTGGAAAAATGAAGAAAAAATGTCTTTAAAATGACTTTTAATATCTCCAAATTTAAGTTTTGATGTCAAAATAAATGTTTTAAAAAATAAAAAGCTCAAAAATGCAATAAAAAGGGCTTTTAGACCTAAAAATAGCGGTTTTTACCTCTTTTTTCTTTAAAATCGAAAAAAATGGGTAAAATTCACTTCAGAAAAAAAAACGATATGGGTATTTTGCGTTTCTCGGATTTTAAACCCCCCTAATTTGGGGTTTAAACCCCCCCTTCACTCCGGACCAACTTGCTATTTTTTCCTTAAAATTTAAAAACGATATGAGTAAAATGCACTCCAGAAAAAACGATATGGGTATTTTGCGTTTCTTAGATTTTGACACCCCTCCCCCCTAATTTGAGGTTTAACCCCCTCCCTCCGGACGAACTTGCCAATGTATG
>JASAMX010030055.1:0-20273 GCA_030248175.1 Microlaimidae sp. YZB2_3 | reverse complement strand
CCCCAGAAAAAATTGGTTTGGGCTAAAATTTAGGTTTCGCTTAGGCTTAGGTACACGTTTTAGCGATTTTTATTTTTGGCTCCAAGTTCCCAACTTACGGCTCCGAGTTCCTCACTTAAGGCTCCAAGTTCCCTATTTTCGGCTCTAAATTCCAGCTCCAAGTTCCCTAGGCTCCATCGACCGTAAATCCTAAATATAATTAGAGAACGTGGGTAAATTTTGTGATTCATGTTCATCATTATCATCCTCTTATTATTCGGTGTTCGGAAGAAATACCTTCTGGAAAATATCTTCCGGATAAAATATTTTACTTAAGCAGTAAATTATTTGGCATTTTTATTAACTTTTAAAGCTTTTTTAAGGTTTATTATGTTTTTTAGCTTGATTTTAAGGTTTCGCTTAGGCTTAGGTAAAACAAAGTTTTTTTCGTTATGAATTTAAAAGTGTTTCCGAAGATATTCTTTCCGAAGATATTTTGCAGAAGGTATTTTTTCCTAGCGGCCGGACGCATTGCGAAAACCCTACGACGATGCATTAATCACAATTAGAAAATTGAAATTCGAAATTCACTCCACTTCCTTTACGAATGAAAAAACAATAAAACGAATTTTTTACCTGTGGTTTTGACAATTGCTTAAAAATATTAATTGTTAGTGTAGGAAGTCCACAGTGCGAAAAAACCCTGCGGCAATGCATTAATCACAATTAGAAAATCGAAGTTCGTTTATTATCTTTTTATTATTAGAAGTAGCCCATGTCGGCCATGCGACTGACAAATAATTTTATGTATTTTTTGGAACCATTTTTTTTATTTTGAAAAAAAATTATATAAAGATGACTTCTATCAGGGTGAAAATCACTAGGTGGTAAAGTAACCACTCGTTCTTCGAGAAAATATCACGTGGAGAGAAACACCTGACGCAACTTAATAATAATTGGTTACATCATCTCTAAAAATTTTTTTTATTATTTCTATTTTCAAGCGTTCATTCTTTATTTCTTCCTGACGGCGAGAGGTTACGCCCTGAATTTCAGCATGAAGGATTTTAACTTTAGTTGGTAGGATGTTCATATAAAATTTATTATTTTTTGAATTGTTTTGTAATTTATTCTGAAATATTTTACCAGAACCACCCGTACAACTATGTTCAGACTATTTATCGTCCAAACACTAATTGTCTATATCATCTCCACAATTGAAAATCCCAAAACTGCGTGTTTTCAGCAATTTTAGCGGAGGAAAATTTATTGTAAATGGAAAGTTGCTGATGTTGTCTACATATTATGTGCACGTAAAAACTGTTAAATTAATTTTTAATATATTGCATAATATATTAGATCTCAACAAATAAGTTCTCAATAGGCACCTTGCACTGGAACTCGTTTTATACATGAAGTATGCAATATACATAAGCGTCACCATAATGGATAATTATCGTATTTCCTACTTATCTTTCGTAGTATGCAGATCAACCGACCGAAATTTCGCGCGCTTTCGGTCGGTTGATCTGCATACTACGAAAGATAAGTAGGAGTACGGTAATTATCCATTATGGTGACGCTTATGTATATTGCATACTTCATGTATAAACCGAGTTCCAGTGCAAGGTGCCTATATAATTTTAGTAAAAGTCATGAAAGTTTAGATTTTATTTTTCCAGAAGTTGAATAAAAAACGTTATAAATTATGACTGGTGATTTGTTAGAAATTTTATGTTGGGTCCTTTTGTGGTATTTTCTCGCAAAGATTTCAGAAATTAGAATACATTATTTTGCGTTTAAAAATAGTAAACAAACCGTTATATACGTTCCTTTTCTTATAATAGTCTTATCAGCATACTTTTAATAAATGATCTATATTTGATTGGCGTTGTTGAGTTTTGAAGTGTTTTTTCATACTTATATTTTATAATATTAACTAGATTTAGAATTAATTAGATTACTATAAACATCCGCGCAATTAATGCGTCCACGCTATGTCAAAATGAATCATAGCTTCTTATTAACTTACCGTGACTCTGACTCTTATTACGTTTTCTACTTATCAAGCTTCTATTACGTTTCCACTTATCAGGCTTTTAAATGTAAAAAGAGTCAGAGTAGGAGTATACCGTACTAAATGTGAATTATTTTGTTCTAGAGCGACGATTTTTTTTTCTTGCGCTGCACGCTGTTTATATTTTTTTTACTATTCGTTTTTTGAATTACCTAAACTTCAAGATTTTAGAAGTTTTATATTTGTTTAAGAAGAAGGATTCTCTCGTTTAATCGATGGATAATTTCGTAATAAAAAAACAGTTAACGTTTGTTGCATATTGCTTTATAAAGTGAGAAAATAGTTCCGGTTAATAATGTTTAGAAGATTTTTTTTTGATTTTAACGCTTTTGCGGTTTACAGCTGCGTGAGAATTTAAAATTTTGAGGTGACAAATTTTCTTATTTGTTGCAAAAAATGCGTCAAGAAAACTTGCATGTCTGCTTCCTATTCATGTAGGTAGGCCAAAACAATTGTACTGAAATCATTTTTTGGTGTTTACCATTTTTTTTTTACTCATAGAACCTTTTTGTGAATTTGCTTGACGAAACAATATCGTTTCAGATAATAATATATATCTTATTGTTTTTGTAAAATGGAGTTAAAATCGCTATTTTCAAAAGTGTATGCATTGGTTTAAATTATTTATTTAAGAAAAAATACAGAATGTCAAATTTAACACTTTAGAATTCTGATGATGTATTAGTCGAGGCACTTTGCAATGGCTTCTAGCGTCTTTGTGTATAAGGGAAGAGCTAGACGTGCATGAGTTTAACACTGAGCTGTACTGGCGCGTTTCTTTTTCCAAAATAATCTCAAAGAGTTAATATAATTCATCAGGGGTTTTCTGGTTTTTCAGACGTCATCAACAGCTTCAGTATTGTTATATAATTCCAGTCAGCAAAAAAGGATGAACGGGACTACATTGGTGACCGCCTCGTCCTCTTCCATAGACACCGGTTATCCCCTGATCCAGGTGACGTTGCGAATCGCGAACGGTGTTGTTGCCGCTCTGGGAATAGTCAGTAACGCCATGAACGCCGCCATATTCCTCCATAGGAACATGAAGTGCTCTCCCATCAACCGCTTGCTGCTCCATCTCGCAGTTTCAGACGGGTTGCTGCTCTTGAGCTCTTTGTTCCTGTTCCCCGTGCCTGTGTTGGCTGAGCTGAGCGACAACAACTCCCTGATCAGCGTGGCCAACACCCTCACGTTCGCCTTCTTCCCGTTGGCCCATTTGGCGCAGACAGTGAGCGTCTATTTGACAGTCACGCTCAGCGTCTACCGCTACTACAACATCAGCAAACCGCTCAAGTCCCTGTTCTGCTGCAGGGGCAACCGGGTGGGCCTGATGTCAGTGGTGATACTGGTCGTCTCGGCCCTGTTCAACGTGCCCAGGTTCATGGAGGTGAGAACGATTCTCGCCAACCACACCGACGTCACCCTGGTGGCCACCACGCGATTCGGCAGGAACCAGTACTACATATTCCATTATAAAATTCTGGCGTTCGGCACTTTTATGTTCTACGCGCCTTTTCTGGTGCTGGTGCTGACTAACTATTTGCTGGTGAGAAATCTGCGCCGAGCCAGGAAGAACCAGGAGAGACTCACGAACGTTGTCAACCAAGTCAGCTGCAGGGCTGTGCAGATACCGACGCTAAATGGGTGCGAGAGTTTATATAGATCGTTAATAATATTTTCAGTGTATTTTACATTTCATATTATACATATATGTAGAAAAAGATTGAATAGTGAAGATTTAGGGTCGATGAAGCCTTGGAAACTTGGAGCTTGGACTTGGAGCCGAAAATAGGACACTTGGAGCCGTAAGTAGGAAATTTGGAGCCTAAAAATGGGAACTTGGAGCCGAAAATAAAAATCGCTAAAACGTTTACCTAAGCCTAGGCGAAGCCTAAATCTAACCCCAAACCAATTTTTTTTAGAGGCTCTAAGTTCCCATCGCTCGTGGCTTCAAGTTCCCAAAAATTTTCGATGGCTCCAAGTTCCTTGCTTAAGGCTCCAAAGACCCCGTACCATAGTGAATAATATTACAGAAAGTAAAGGTCATTAAGAATTTTATTATTGGAAAAAAATTAGTTTCTGTTTTTTATTTAGTTTTAGATAAAATAATTTTTTTTAAATGCTTGTACAAACTAAAAAAACTTTGGTATAATCTTTTTGATCTGTTTTTAAATATTATTTAAATAATCAAAAATAAAATATGAGTTAATATTATGTTTTAGTATATAGGTTTAAAAACCTGTTAGGTAAGAATGCCCTAAGTTTTTGGTAATTAATTTTTATTATAAAATAACAAAAAGATATTGCGAAAAAGTGCATTAAACCTTTTTTGATTATTTTGAAAAAAAAACGTATCTTAAATGCAAAAGAAAGCGGAGGCAAGTTTGTTAGTTTGACCTTGAGCTTAATTAGCGTTTAGTTGCTTTTCTTGTACATTGAGACGCAAAGCAGCATTTGATGTCTGTTTCTGAAACCTGTAAATAATCAAAAACAGTGTTTATCGTGTGACGTTCAAAAATATGAGGCCTAATAAAACATTTTTTGACAGAAAGAATGTGAAACAATGAGCTATTTTGTTTTGTTTTTTTTGATTAAGAAATAAAAAATATTTCAAAAATCAAGGAGTAAAACATTTACATTTACACTTTTGAACAAAGTTATTGTCCAATTTCTCAAATAAAAGATCGGTTTTGTGAATTTTTCCTTCGGATAAATATTTTTTCCTAAATTTAATTTTCCAATCATTTTTTTGTAAACAAAAATTTTGTGATGTGTAAAATATTAAGGTGGCGTAAATACAATTGATCTATTCAACCTCTAGAAGTCCAATTTCCCATACACAATTTAACAGTCGGATTTCCGACGGGACCAAAGCTTTTTATTTCCGCCGAAAGTGGCAAGAACGCCGAACTACGATAATGCTAGTGATGCTCATACTGCAGTTCCTAATTTGCAACAGTTTACCGCTGGTGAATAGCGTCCTGGAAATGCTAGTCTATTTTCACCGGACGGAGTTGGGTCTGGGCTATTCGGTCAGCGTGGAGTTGGGAAATCTGCTGGTGGCCGTGAACGCCGGGACCAGTTTCATCATCTACTTCATTTTCAGCAGCAATTATCGCAGTCTTATGAGGAAGTGGAACTGTTTCGGCGCCAAGAACTTGGGCAGGTTGGACACCAGCTCTTATACGTTGAATCGCTGGCAGAGCGAGAAGAAAAAACATAGACGCTTGGCGGTTCGTTTGGAATCATCCCCGCTGCTCAAACGCAAAACTACCACTGTATTAGTAAAGGATAGTCCAGAATTAATAAACAAATCATTATAAAAACTTCCATGGATGAATCTCACGTAAGAAAGAATTTGCATACTGTTTGATTGAAAAGTGCGGTCGAAACTGTCATAGCACTTTAATTTTTTTGTTTGAAACCGGTAAAAAATACTAAACGGGTTATTAAGTTTGGTTCATAATTCGTGTCTAATAGACAAAGTCCAATCCAAAGTACAGCTTATAAGCCTCGTGCATACTTCGCCCAAAAGACAACGTTCAAAGGACAATTTTTCACAAGCTAAAATTGTCCTTTAGACAATCCAAAGTTATTCTTTGGACTATCCAAAGTTGTCCTTGGGACAATCCATTTTGTTCTTTAGACAATCTAAAGTTGTCTTTTGGACAACCAAAACAAAGTTGACATATTTCAACTTGGGCTTTAAACAGTTATCGACACTTTGAACTGTTCATTGAACACTTTACACTGTTCATTAAACATTTTGAACTGTCTTTTGGACAGTATCTAACGAAGCGTTCATACTTCGTCCAAAGAACAACCTTTTAAAATTGCCCAAAAAGATCAATCGATTGTTTAAAGGACAACTTTGGCTTGTTCAAAAGTCCTTTGATTTGTCTGTTGGACGAAGTATTAACATGTTTAGAAATCTCCGTTGGCTTTGTCCTTTTGACTTTTTTCTATTTGGATTTTATTCTTTGAACATTTTTGATGAAATATGAACCAGGTTTTAGCGAACTGAAAATCATACGGAACGACCCATTAGCTCCGCGCCAACCAACCTTGTGCAAATTAAACCACACCGTATGTAAATTATTTCGTACATGCGAGTTTATCCATCGCAACCAAAATACCTTGTAATTCCTCGGTCTAGTTTCAAAAAGCACAAACATTTAAATCACTTTAACACTGAAACTCAAAGCTATTTTGCTTAAAATGTTTCAATTTACAATCTTTTTATGTATTTATACGAATATTTATTTGATGAGTAATTGTTTATAAACACACGACGGTTAATTCAATGTACACAAAGGTCTCGAGAAGAATTAAATGTAATTGGTATATGACGTTTGTGAACTAAAAAAACGAGCATAAAAAGTTTAGAAACCAATTATTTTGCTCTTTTCTCAACATTTTTCTGAAACAAGCGGTTGTCTATTGTTTTAGTCATGTTTTTTTAGTTAACCACCGTTATATACAAATTATTTCCGTTTCTTTCCGAGACCTTTGTGTACATTGAATTAATCGTCGTGATTGGTCATACTGTAGATGGTTGAATGTTGATTGGTTTTGTGCGATACAATCGAAACGTCACGTAAACTAATGTATTCAATAATTTTTTTATCACCTGTGTTTTTTTTATATTAAAATGTTCCTTTTTGCAGCAAAAATGCACAACCATGCATTGTTTTTAGTTTTTTCATTCTTCTTGGTGAGATATTGCGTCTATTTGATTAAAAGTTTATATTTACACGAATTTCAGACATAGACATGCACAGATTTATTTGAATGGAATTAAATTATTTAAAAAATATTATTACTTTTAACAGTTATAATACACAATAAAATCAAGAAATCCAAGACTTCTATTAAACAACCTTTGTGTTGACCCCACTATCAGAATTTTTTGCAATGTAGCAGATTATCACTAATCTTATCAGCAGACAGACAAATACAAATGCTTTTGTATTTTATTGTAAAGCCAAAATACACAAAACAACAGTTTTTTTGACTCCATATAATCAAGTAAAACAAGAATCATAATTTTCAAACTAAAATAAACAATAAAACTCCCAACAGTTATACACAACAAAATCAAATGATGCAACAAATCCTGTTTAAAGGTGCCGGGCCAGACTAAGCAAATCACATTCGTTTCAAGCTTTCCCTAGGTGTTTAGCTGATTTTCCAAGATTTTGAGGTTTTATGAACCATATTTTTTAGATTCTTACACTATTCAATAGTTTAACTGCTCCAGACGCAATGGACAAGTGCCGAAATAATAGCCCATCAGTCGGATAGCGCCTAGTTCCCTGACGTTTTCAACTCTGCACCTTTATAAAATGCAAAAAAATTCCCAAAATAATACTTAAAACACACGTTTTTAAAAGGACGAAACCAAAGAATCCCAAAATAATACTTAAAACACACGTTTTTAAAAGGACGAAACCAAAGAATGTTTAAAACACACGTTTGAAAAGGAATATTGAAATGAATCGCTTAATATTTAAATGTTTAAAGCTTACACGTGCTTTCGATTTTTTCTGGCTAAATGACGTTTTTTTGTATATATCAAGCTTCTAAAGTCATTGCCATAGCCCAATATACAACTAAAAACACACTAAAGGCTATTGGAAATAATATTCTGGAAAGTTTATCTAACATAATAGCTTTTTCCTTGTATTCGTGTGCCATTTTTAAATGGGAACCCAACTTTTTTTGAACTTCTTCAATTTCATTTTCCTGGATCAACGGTTGGTCCTCTTTTGGTCTTATCTTAGTTTGTACAGAAGTTCCTTGCTAAAAAAAGTAAAATAAAATATGACTTGATTGAGATTTGTGTACAACTATTTTTTTCATAAAAACTAACTCCGCATATCGAATATTTTTTACATGTCTTATTGTGTTAACTCTTGTTAAAAGATTTTTTATATTTTTTGAAATAAAATTTGGTGGAGGTAAGAAAAATAAAAATTGACTTGATGATGAGTTACAAAATAATAAAACAACGCTGAAACTTAAAATATTTTCATGTATAAAATTGCTTTGACCAAAATAACCATAACTCAAACTGGAATTATTTTATTTTAAAGTTAGAAAGATGTTTAAATTTTTTTGACCAAAAAGTGCAACATATTCAAATTTTTGAACCTCATCATCAATTAAAGATTTATTTGTGAATTTTCGACATTTTTGCGGGCTTCTTTTGGAAAATATCTACAAAATTATTTTTGATTCTGCGAAAGTGTTTCCTACAAAATTAAGATAAGAAAAATATTAAAATAAAAATCATTATTTTAATTTCCCATTGATTTTTTTATCTTTTTTACCTGTTCCGTCACAGCTGTTGATATGGCGTTTCTTCTCAGAGTTAGGTGGAATTTTGTTTCCTTTTGCTGTTGCACGCAGGCATTGTGCTTACGCAGATAGGTGTTCACTACTGCAAATTCCAACAAAGTCCCGAGAAGAAATGATAGACAAGCGAAAAGCCAAAAGTCCAAAGCTTTGGCGTAACTGACCGGAGGAAGTGAATTGCGAATACCTTAAATGTTACTTAAATATCGTCGTTACTACGGCGAAACGAGCCGCATTCATTATAAAATGCACGTGACTGTGACTTATTCTGTAGGAAATAGGGTTCTGTTTAAAATTTAAAATGAGTCACAGGCACACATATTTTATACGAACTCTGGCTTATTTTGCCGTAGTAACGAGGATATGTATTTTTTACTTGCGAATTAATCGCTGGAATTTCCCGAAACGTCCGGAAAAATGGGAAACACAGGAAATTTGTGTCTTTTTTTTAATTATCTTTTGTCTCCTACCGCAAACGTTTGATACACAAGTACGCAAATTAAAACCGATTGGTAAACTGTGTAAAACCAACAACAAAACAAAATTTTCTA
The DNA here is from genome assembly GCA_030248175.1 of Microlaimidae sp. YZB2_3. Classification (NCBI taxonomy): domain Eukaryota; kingdom Metazoa; phylum Nematoda; class Chromadorea; order Desmodorida; family Microlaimidae; species Microlaimidae sp. YZB2_3. The sequence goes on along the minus strand of JASAMX010030055.1, from coordinate 11,309 downwards.
TGTTTATTCATTTTAATAGTTTTAAAATTTGGTTATACCAGATTGTAGCCAGCATATTTGGCAAGGCCTTAAAACTACTTCTTTAAACAGTATAGAGTTTAAGAATTCTGATCTCCAATAAAACAATAATTAAATTCTTGAATATCAAAATTAGGCAAATATAATCTAGCTGACCGCGATATTTGCAGTACTGAATCGACTATTTAACAACAAAAACATTCGAAATTTTTTACTAAAGCGGATTAATAACAAAGATTAAAAACTGTATTTTAATAATTATTTATCAAATTACTTAATTTGTAACCTAAATGCAAATTTTTTAAGGACTAAAGTTTGTTAATTTTTGTATATTTTGTGAAAAGGTGGAATTTAAAAAAATTCTGCGTTCTTAAATCAAATCAAATCAAATAGTTTATTCTAGTAAACAAACACAAATAGGCATATTGATATATTTTTATAATCACTGTTAAAATTTACTATAGCTGGGTTTATAGTAAACGTTCGTAGAGTATGCGAGCCGATTACGGCCGCAAACAAACTGAAACAAAATGATATACTAGAAAATGACTCAAAGGCTTACAATGGTAAGCACTAATTTGAGTCAATTAAACACTAAAACTATTTTTGAAAGCAACTATTGAAGGGGCTGAGACTTGTTTTTTTTTAAATTGTTCCATTTAGATACTACTCTATTAGAAAAGAAATATTTTCTTGCGTTGATTCTACTTTTTTGCACTTTGATTTTACATGAATGACCTCTTGTTGAATTAATATTTATAACAAAAAAATCTGTAGCATTTAGATTAGTTTTATTATGAATTATTTTGTAACATTCATAAAGGTCGAATTGATCTCTTCTTTCCTTAAGTTTGGGTAACTTTAAAACTTTTAGCCTTTCTTCATATTTAATGTAAGGCATATGACACCTTCGAAACAACCTTCGAGTAAAATTTCTCTGAACACGTTCTAACAAATCAATATCCTTCTGCAAATACGGGTTCCATACTACACTTGCATATTCTAACTGAGGCCTAAAAAATTTCTTATTTCTTCTTTAAAAAAAAACGTCATTACCACACAATTTTAATTGGTCCCCTCATGTCTGCATTTTAATTTTCAGCGTAAGCCAGATATAATTCAACCATAGTTTTCATTATTAATAAAACCAAAGTCTTGTAAGATTTATTATATTGTTTTTAATCAGGTTTTCTTAGAAAATTTTTTGCCTAACTGTTTTATTTTGCTTATTTGTTTCACATAAAAAACGCTTGTCGTTTGCTGACAGAAAAGGTATATGTCTTTTTTACAGTTAGAAAAAAATTGAAAAAGTCGTTTAAGATAATGATTTAAATTAACTCAAACTTCAACAAAAAAAGGTACACATATATTATTTATCTATTGTCAGGTACGATTTTAATCTCTACAAGAAAAAGACCTGATTTTAGAACGTAAATAAAAATGAAGAATAATTTGGATTTATTCAGTCGTTTTTGGATTCATTTAAACGTTTTGACAAACCACAATTGTCATCATCAGTTAGATCTAAAACTACAAAAAGTTATAACTACGAAGAGTAGGTATAGAACTGTAAAGTAACAAGAATAAATACAAAAACGCTACAGGCTAATAGGTAAAAATTTACATTCTAAGATCATTATTTTCCAAAAGACACTGTTTTAACGCAAAAACAAAATGGTAAGAGTTTAAATTTTACCTGCTGACTGCGTAGAAAAAGTGAGAAGGGTTGTGATAGACAGGCCTACTCTGGCCGGAGCTGAAGAAGGATCGATCCAAAAGGAAATCCTTAAAAATAAAGTTTTAAAAAAATTTAAAATAAAAAAAAACTATATCAACTATGTAAACAAATTGTTCTTTAACCCGTTTCTTGTTGACAGAAGCTCCTAATTTCTATTTACTTAATTTAGCAGGTCAGTAGGGTTTTTATGGATTTATACAGTTTGTTGTAAAATAGTTTCAATCTGAAAAAATGAAAGTTATTGAATCAATTCAACAATTTATTTACAGATCTTAAAAAATGTATAGCATCAACCCTACCACTCAAATTTTAATTATATAAAATATAATTACCAAGAAATCATAACGATAAAAAATGTGGGAATGTAAGTGGCGATGATGCTGGCTCCAATATTCCGATGAAGATGAAAATTTACTTCCAGGCAGCTGTAATATTCTAAAAGTACTTTAATAAGTCGTCGTTACTACGGCAAAATGAGCCACTGTCATTATAAAATACACGTGACTGTGACTCATTTTAGATTTCTTACAGTACGTTACTAACTACGAAATGAGTCACAGTCGCGTGTATTTTATAATGACAGTGGCTCATTTTGCCGTAGTAAAGACGAAGTGTGAAATGAAAAAAATATTATTAACCTTGCTTTTTATTTATTTCATCAATAAAAATTTAAGATACTTTAATATCTTATGTAATGTTGATGTAATTATAATTTGTTGTCCTCATCATTGTTTTTTTGACGAAGTACTAATGTAATTAGAGCACTGCCGCAATAGTGCTCTAGCACTGCCTAACTAAAACTAAAAAAGTAAAAAAACGTTTCTTATCATTGTTGCACAATGCTGCGAGTGGTTGTGAATTTTTTTTGTACTGCAGCAGTACTCTTAATCGTCAAAGCTTCTGCAATAGTGCAAGTGGTGCATTAGAGCACCACTGTACTGAGCGCTTCTTCAATATTGCTAGTGGTGCCCGCACTATGGCTCAACCCAGTATTTCACCAACACAACCAAGAAATACTGCTAAAGTATTCAGTTGTCTATATGCACCACTTGCAGTACTACTTCACCACTTGGTTATGATATTTAAATCACTTTAGTAGTGGCATAATTACCACATCATTTCTACCACTCGTATGGTGTTGGTTTTGTGGGTTTTTGTTAGTTTGGTTTTGTTGGTTTTGGGTGTTGTTTTTTTTTTTTTTGTTGTGTTTTGTTTTTTGGTTTTGTTGTTTTTGTGTGTGTTTTTTACTTTTTTTGGTTTTTTTTTTGTTTTTTGTTGTTTGTGTTGGGTGCTTGTATGGTTTTGGGTTTGGGGTGTTTTTTCGGCTTTTTAGTTTTGGTTTGTGGTGCTTGTCTAGTTTCGTTGTCTTTTCTATTTACTATTTCTGTTCGTTTTTCTCTGTGTGCGTCTTTTTTTTTTCATTGCTCCGCTCATAGCGGGCATGTATTTTGTTTTTTTTGTTTTTGCGTTCTGTGTGTCTGAGTTTTTTATTATATCCTTTTCATGAAATATCTTCATAACTCCGGTTCTTATTCTCTCTTTGCTATGTGTATTGTGATTGTATAGTAAAGAAATAATGCACTACTACTCATTTACTTTAACGCTGATGTTATCCTTTAGTACACAAATTGTCGATGAGTAAAGATGAATGTTGATTTAACATTGTTTACTGTTCCAAAAATACAAAACATATGAAATTTTTAAACATTATTAAATTCCGTTTTAGATTTTATATGTTTGGTTTGATTTCAATAGCTTTGAATAAAAACGTTATTATAAAACTTTTTAGCTTTGTTGTTGATATATTTACAACGTTACAACGAGTGTAGAAGCTAAAAAAAAAGATTTAAACAAAAATTGTCTAAATTGTGATTTGAGCATTTTATATTTGAAAATTTTTCTTAAATGATTAAATATAATACTGTCATTAAAAAATATACAAAAAATTAATTTTGGCTTTATTTCGATATCTTGTTGTGAATTTTGACAAAGTATTTGTAGAGAGAACTAACGTTTTGGATAAAAAACATTTTTTTAACCATTCTGCGTAAAGGGCGGATATCCATTGCAAAAGCCGTATTGGAAGGAAATGTGTGCGTTTTGTCATTGGACTTATATGTTTTTAAGATGTTTTTTTTATTTTAAGCTCCAATTATAATTTTATGTTACATTTTAGCGTTTCAAAGCCTTTTAGCCGTTTTAAGCGTTTTTTTTAGTTTTTTCCCTGGAAATGGTGTGTTTTTTGTGCACATTTTTATTACGTCATTTTTTTTAAATTTATTAAATCGATCAAATTCCTTGCATATTAAAAAATGTACAGGCGCATTATGGTAGTTTGTGCATTGTGTACTTTCGAGTTTGTGGTATACTTTGTATTTATTTTCTACTTTATATAAGCCAACTAAACGTTTTAGCTATAATAAATATGCTGACTAATTTTAATGAGTGAATACTTATGCTCAAGTTAAAAAACTGCCGTGAAGATTAAAATTAGAAAATTTAAGGGTTTTAAATTGTTTTTGCCCAAAACCATTAAAATATGAGACTAAATATTTAAGTTTCAAGTTTTCTCCGAAATCATTACTGATAATGAACTTCATAACACCTACATTATTTACCTTCTCCATAACTGCCATTACAGTACTCGACTTTTGTATATTCCAAAGTTAAATCCGCATCTTCAATATATTCATTAACAGTGACCGCTTTTCCCGAGGAATTGTACCATCTAGCTTTTAGTTTTTTTTCGTTATTCATGTCTATAACAATCTTCTGTTAAATACAATAAATATTAAAATTAAAAAAATTCTTAGTAGCAGTTATTGTTAATCGAGAAAATTGCGCGAAAATACAATTAGCTGTGGAAACCTCTCCACACAGCCGGGAGCATTGGAAACGCGCGGTTTCACAGCGGGGTCAGTTTGTGATGAAATAATAGCGTTTTTGAGCTCACGGATTTTCTTGGATTAATTGTGGTCGAGAATATTTTTGACAATTTTTTTCTTGGAGAAAACAAAACAAAACTTTTTTGATTATACTAAAAATACATACTAATAAATAATTAGTAGCAATTTATATTTTGAGAGTTTGTTACACCCTATTTACAAATTAAATATAAAAATATATGAACAAAAACTGTCTTTTACAGGGCTGGATTCTTAAATTGCATTTTTGACTATCCACTGGAAACATCTTGAAAAACATGTAGCAGATCACTTTCATTGATACCCTAAAATTTTGCATCAAATTAGTTTATTCAGTTGACAAAACAATAAATTTTTACCTAACTTATTTTACCTAACAATCAACAAACATGAATTTTCAAAAAAAAATATAGTATATATAAAATACATAAAAACTTAAATTAGTTGAAAATATTATTAAAACGGCTACAATGAGCGTTGTAAAACATTAAACCGGAACTAAAAATCGGACCCAATTCACCCTAAAATTTTTCCGTTAAAGCAAACAAATATATTCGGTGTTCAAGTTAAAGAATAACAAATTTAGATTAAAATTATATATTTTGAATTAACGGTTTTATATAAAAAATGTCTTATTTTAACAATTATTTATTAAATCAATCAATTTGAAACAAAAATATCGATTTTTAACACATAAAATCATCTATTTTTTGTATATTTTTAAAAATATAATCAAAAAAAGCATTACAATTCGCTATAAAAAACACGTCATAACCGTGCAATTTTAACTATTTTATTTTATAACCGCCATACAGTTTTCAGAGGTCAGCAAGATTCAATTCAACCAAAGTGTATATTTCATTAGCAAAATCTAAATTTAATTTGTAAAAAAACGTTTACCTCGAACTATAACGCACGTTCCCGTCGGGACAAACTTTAATTCTGAAATTAGGCACAGTTACATAGGTGTATTTTGCAGCTTTTGCGTTTGTAAAATAAAGGTCGGGTCGCCAGAGATGTTTCATTATTATATCCACATCGTTAAAAATTATCGGCTCGCTGTTGTTATGAGCCAGTCGCCAATCCTTCCAAAACTCTATCATATAGAAATCGATATCGTAATCCTGAAAATAAATCTTAGCATAAATAAATAACTAATAATTAAATTAGCGATATAATTAATACTGGGAAAAATTTTTACTTAATTTTGTCTTGCATTCATAAGTCCAGTTTTTCTATTTGTAGTCCAGGATTTAGGGTCGATGGAGCTTTAGGAACTTGGAGCTGGAACTTGGAGTCAAAAATAGGGAACTTAGAGCCGTAGGTGGGTAACTTGGAGTGATTTAGGGTCGATGGTGCCTAGGGAACTTGGAGCCAAAAATAGGGAACTTGGAGCCAAAAATAAAAATCGCTAAAACGTGTACCTAAGCCTAAGCGTAACCTAAATTTAAACTTAAACCATTTTTTTACAAAAGGCTCCAAGTTCCCATTGCTCGTGGCTCAAAGTTCCCAAAAATTTTCGATGGCTCCAAGTTCCCTGCTTGTAGCTCTAAAGACCCCGTACGTTTGGAGTTGTTAAGTTTGAAACTTTGAGCCAAAAGTAAAAATCGCTAAAACGTGTACCTAAGCCTAAGCGTAACCTAAATTTAAACTTAAACCATTTTTTTCCAAAAGGCTCCAAGTTCCCATTGCGCGTGGCTCAAAGTTCCCAAAAATTTTCGATGGCTCCAAGTTCCCTGCTTGTAGCTCTAAAGACCCCGTACGTTTGAAGTTGTTAAGTTTGAAACTTTGAGCCAAAAGTAAAAATCGCTAAAACGTGTACCTAAGCCTAAGCGTAACCTAAATTTAAACTTAAACCATTTTTTTCTAAAAGGCTCCAAGTTCCCATTGCTCATGGCTCAAAGTTCCCACAAATTTTCGATGGCTCCAAGTTCCCTGCTTGTAGCTCTAAAGACCCCGTGCCTTTGGAGTTGTTAAGTTTGAAACTTTGAGCCAAAAGTAAAAATCGCTAAGACTTTTACCTACAGTAAGCCTAAGCGAAGCCAAAATCTAACCCTAAACCAATTTTTTCTAAAAAGCTCCAAGTTCCCTGCTCGTGGCTCTAAAGACCCCGTACCGTAGTCCAGTGTTTCTTATATAAAAATTTATTATTTTTTTGTTATCTATCTTTAACTTTTAAAGTAAGTGTATATTTTCTACCTCTTTGATATACAAATCCAGCCCCGATGATATGTACCTGAGTATAATTCGTTTTTTTTTTGCACTCATATCAATATAATTGCGTCCTATACATATATATTTTGGGAAAAAAAAAACTAAAACAAGCAATGTGGAAAACGGAACGTCAGTGTTTCTTATCCGCTTTAATCGAGTAGTGAAAGTAAAGAATTTTTTTAAATTTATATTGTTTGTGGTTTTTTTGTTTATCAAGTGTGATCGGTCGTTCCTTTGCGTTCACGTAAGCGGGTTTAAACTTTTATGATAAAAGTTTACAACTATAAGTTAAAGTTTTAATTCAGGTGAATTTTTATTTATTTATTAAACTCTCAAAAATAATAATAAAAAAGTATTATGTAGCCGCACTTACCATTGATTCTGAATCGTAATTACCAACACTTTCAATAAACAGTTTAACTTCAACATTGACAGGACCGTTCAGATTAGATCCTTTAAATAAAAACAAAATCAGTTTTTTTTCATAGAAAATGATTGACAGCTCACAATAATAAAAGGAATTTTTTCCACGTCAAAGTTAAAAAAAAATTGGGTGAGATTATTAAATATATTAGTGGTATTTCTAATCCTACTAATTTTGTTACTAAGATATAAAGAGTCACATTTTGTATAAAATCAACGGGACTCTGACTTATTCTGTCATAGTAACGACATTATGCTCAAGAGATCAAGTAAAGTTTGGTTCATACTTATGACAAAACGTCCTTTGGACAAAGTCCAAAGGACAATTTTAGAAAAGTCAAAACGTCCTTTAGACAAGCCAAAACGACCTTTGGACTTTTTCCTTTGGACGAAGTATGAATGCTACTTAGAATTTGTCCTTTGAACAAAGTCCAAATGACAAAATCCAAAGGGAAAAGTCCAAAGGACAAAAAGTATGAACACGTTGTCCTTTGGATTTTGTCCTTTGGACTAAGTATAAATGCTACTTAAAATTTGTCCTTTGGACAAAGTCCAAAGGACAAAATCCAAAGGAAAAAGTCCAAAGGACAAAAGTATGAACACGTTGTCCTTTGGATTTTGCCCTTAAAAAGTGCGGTTAAAACAATGTAAAACATATATAAAAGCTAAATATTAATTAGCAAAGCTAAAATATTAAATATTAAATATTAAATACAGCGTAAAAACGTCCTTTGGACTTTGTCAAAGTCCTAAAAACGTTTTCACGCTGTATTTGTTCTTTGGACAAAGTCCAAAGGACTTTTGTTCTTTGGACATTGTCCAAAGTACGTTTTGTCATAAGTATGAACCAGCCTTAAAACGGATGGAGCGATGTAGCTCAGAGATCAAAAGACTCGTCCTTTAAATGACTAATATTTTAGCTTTGCTAATTAATATTTAGCTTTTATATATGTTTTACATTATTTTAACCGCACTTTTACAATCAGTTTTAATGTTTTAAGGAAGTTTCGTAAAATTATGAAAAAAAAATTCTACTAAAATTATTTATAAAAAAACCGGAGCCTCAAAGATTAGAAATTACAAATTTACCATTGCGTTCATAAGCATGGGATATAATTTTTGGGAAGAATTATTTCTAATAACTTCAGTCAAATCATCTGTTTACTTCAACCACATATTTAGTGACAAAGGTAGTGAGCTTTTTATACTGTAACTACATTGTACACGTGTGCTTAAAAACTTCAAACCCGTAAAAAATAAAAAACAATCGTTTTTACACCTGCCAGGTTAAGGCTGTGCTCAAAGGTGACAACAAATTCACTTCACTTCTAAAAGAAAATCGCACTTTTTGAATATACACTACTCCTATATTTTTGCTGTGGGTGTGTAGGTAATTTTAAAGCCACAATGAAATTAAAGTTTCAAACATGATTTTTAAATTACATTTAAAATAAAAATTATAATCGTCAGGTGCTGTTTTTAGATAAAATTTCATGCTAATCCGCCCACCTATAGTTCACAAAAAGATAATTTCGCTAAATTATTTTATATTGAAGCAAAAAAATCTCTGTACCCAGGGTTCGCTCTGCATTAGGAATTTTTTAAAAAGTATTAATCTGATTTTTAAGAATCGAAAGCAGCACAAAAATCTCTTGGTTTGAAAAAGGTTATCGGGTATTAAAAACTAATTATACCAAAAATATATAATACTATATATTTTGTAATATACCAGAATTATATATTTTTGATTATACCATCTGCGTCTCTGGGGGATACGTGAGGGTCGTACTGCTTTTGCCGCAGTGTTCGCAGCCAGGATTCAACAGAAATTCCAAATGATCTGAAAACAATTAGTCAGGTAAAATCAGAGTTGTAAGGGTACGAGGGTGGGGTTTTTAGAGCCACAAGCAGGGAACTTGAAGCCTTTAAGAAAAAATTGGTTTGGGGTTAGATTTAGCCTTCGTTTAGGTTTAAATACACGTTTTAGGGATTTTTACTTTTGGCTATATACAGCAACAAAAATAAAGTTAAAAAATATCAGGAAAATTGCATTTCAGTCTTACTTGCAACCTAATATTAGCAAAAATATATAATATACCGAAAAATGTGCAACTCCTATATAAAAAGTACGGAAAAGTATGCCATTATAATGAGCCCCTCCATTTAAATGGCACTCTCCATTAAAATGGCAGTAGTCATTTTAATTCAGCGAGTTAAAATGGGGAGGAAGCCATTATAATAGCCATTTATTCATTTAATTTCACTTTATATATACAAGTGTAATACTGTCTGGGCCGAAAGAGTTTTTCCGTGTTGGTTTAATACTGTCCGACACAGTAAAACTGGTGCGGCCTAGAAGATTACTCTTTTATATCTAAAGTGGGATTTAAATCAATAAATAGCTATCTTTAGACGGCCTCTCTCTCATTGACTCCAAATTTAAATGGCTATGATGCCATTCTAATGGAGAGCGTCATTTAGAAATGGACAGGCTCACTATAATGGCCTATTTTTTCGCACTTTTTTAGACAGAAGTCTGCAAATTATTCGTTATATTATATATTTTGGACAATATTGTTGAATTATATCTGGCTGACGCTGAAAATTTGAATACTTGAGGGGACCAATTAAAATTGTGCGGTAATGACGTTGCCTTTAAAAAATAATAAGAACTCAGAATTTTTTTCAGGTCGGCCTTTTCACAAACTATGCAAAAATTAACCAATTTTAGCCCTATAAAAAATTGCATTTACGTTCGTCAAAATTAAATAAATTTGATAAATAATTATTAAAATACAGTTTTTATTCTTTGTTATTAGTCTGTTTTAGTGAAAAATTTTGAATGTTTTTGTTGTTAAATAGTCGATTCAATACTGCAAATATCGCGGTCAGTTAGATTTTATTTGCCTATAGTAACTGGGGATGTGAGACGGTCTATAGCTCCGCGGTTGAAACCAAAAATTAGACCCTTTTCTTAATCAACCAAAGTCACGCGAAAAATAATTTGCATAAGTATATTTGGCATGCAGCTAATTGGTCGTCCCGTATATTGTTTATTTCAGTAAAAGTACGTTCGGCAGTTTTTGCGTAATTTTCCCACAAAAGAATTAAGATGCTTCGACAGCTGCGAACGCACTTTTCAACTGAAACGTATGCAAATTATTTCTTATGTGACTTTGGTCAATTACTACAAATGCCCCTGGCATTTTTGCTTTTTTGCGGTTTTATTGTGCACAAAAATTCAACTAAGAATAAATAAAAAATTTTTTAAAGTATTTTGTTACGTCCTAATGTAAAGTAGGGTTGCCATATTTACAACGTGAATAAACTAATTCAACTACAAATGTTTTGCCTTTAGAGGCTTTATTTTTTTAGGGTTTGTGCTTTATACACCAATTTTCTATTTTTTTTATAGATTTTTTAAAAATAAAACTTAAAAGTAAAAGTTCAGGCAAGACAGTTTAACCAAAAAAAAAACAAAAAATACATATATTGTGAAGAACGAACACTATAGCAGTAAAAGGAAATACCTTTGCAGCATCAGAAAAAAACAAACAGACGCCAAATTTCGCATTGTTTAATGTTGATAAGATTAGTGGGGAGCCAATAAAATGTTCCAAACGTGGTTGACGAGCAACAATGTCTCAGCTGTATTTCTAAAAACCAATAAAGACAAATTAAATCTCAAAAAGTATTAGGAAATCTATCTATTTTTAGAAAATCACGCTGAAAATCACCGAGTTTTAAAAATAACCTCAATAAATCAGTTGGTTTATTTCACAACAACATTTTATGTTTTTTTGTATAGTTTTGGGTTTTTTTGTGATATTTTTATAAAGTCTACATATGATAAAATGCTATATCTACACATAATAAAAAGCTAAATTTCTTGCTTAAAAACCAATAAAAAATTTTTAGTCGAAGATCTGCGGGTGCTTCGGAGATTCAGAAACTAGGTAGCAATATGTACTGAAATGTACACAACGCCACAT
>JASAMX010030054.1:0-40043 GCA_030248175.1 Microlaimidae sp. YZB2_3 | reverse complement strand
AGCCTCAGCGATCGCTGCATATGCTCCGAAATCAGCACTGGTACGTCGCCCACCAGAGATAGACAGTTTCAAAAAAAGACTTACCGAGATCCAGCAGAACGACATTATCGCAGCTGAGGACTGGATACTGCAGACTCCTGAACTCTTATCAGCACAGGATTGACAGCAACATTCCAGACCGGTTCCTACATTGTATGAAGGGCCCCTATACACTAAACACCTCTTCAGCTGCACAGCAAAACCCACGGCGCTGAGGCCAGAAGACCTATGGCGACAACCTAAGTAAGCCATCTTAAATCTTCTCAGGCCCCCAGAAGGATGAGCGGGGAGGGGCTGCCGACAACAACTCCCCCCAAAAAAATTTTTTTTCGACCTTTCACCCAGGAATGGACATTTGCACTCCACCCCCTACCCAACCTGACCAAGCGCCTTGATTACTGAACATTGTCCAGACCTGTGCACGGTCTGAAAATGCCCCCCCCCCCCCGTTTTATTGGAGGATTTGCCCCATAGATGTTTTTGGTCGGGTCCGCTAGGGGGGGAGGGGTCCACCTCCAAGTGGAAGGCCAAAATTTTTTATAGGGGGTCCAGGGGGGTTCGGACCCCCTGGTTTTTTAGGAGGGATCGGCCCCAGGTGCGAGATTTCAAATTTAGGGGGGGGGGTCAGGGAGGTCCGATTTTTTAACAAAGTTTCTTAAAATCAATGATTTAAGTGTTTTTAGGTCTAATATTGAATTTTATATACTAAAACAGCCTATTTAGTCCTAAAAAGTGTATTTAAACACTGTTTTTAACTAAAAACGTGTGTTTTTGACAGTAAATAAAAAAATATACTTCCAAATTTGTCGCAAGGGGGGGGGGGAGGGGGGTCCAGCCTTCCAGGGGGGGGGGGGGGTAGGTGGGACCGCTCTCGAGCTTCGGGGGGAGGGGGGGCCCCCTAGAATTTTTTTCCAGGGGGGGGGGGTCCAAAATTTTGGCTCTCAGTGCACCCCTCTGTCCCCCCAAAAACATCTATGTCCATGGCATAGGTGAACTTGGGGGTAGGGTGGGGTCCACCGCCTCTGAAGGGACGACCGGAGGGCGGGGGGCGGCCCCCCCCTCCAAAACAGTCCGACAGGAAAGATAAAGAATATGTGTAGACCTGTGCAGCACGGTCTGGAAAAGCGTCCCCCGTTTTATTGGAGGATTTGCCCCCCCCCGTTTTATATGCCCCCCCCCCCGCCAAAAAATGAAAAAGTACCTTAAAATTATGACGCCATTTTTGACCTGTGATTACGCCATCATTGCAATTTTTTGCAGTTTTTAGCCTATTTCAATGTATTTTAAGCCATTTCAGACATATTTTTACTTTTTTGTCCCTTTTTTCTCTTTTCCCTTCTTTTTTTCTCATTTTTTCTCCTTTTTTTCCCTTTTTTTTCTTTCCCCCGGCTTGCACCCCCCGTTTTATTGCCACTTCCCGTTTCAAAAAAGTTGCCCCCCGTGCCCCCCCCCCTTTTGGAATTGTCCCCCCCCGTTTTAACCCCGGGGGGGGGGGCAGTGCACAGGTCTGATTGTCTTAAACGGGGGTGGAAATTTACCCAGATGAATGTGCCATTAAGCCACCAGGACTGTGCTGACCTTTGGGCAGCACCTAACGGGCCTACGGGTTCTACTACCACCTAAACCTGGTTGCTGGATCTTTTTATAGAAATGTGTCCAGCGTGGCATGGCTAGAGTGTTTGTTGTTGTACGTTGGCCACATATGGCAGTTTTCCATCTAGCAAAAGCAAACCAGTGGACAAATACAGCTCTATTGTGTGTAGAATTTGTAGCACTGACCTTGCAGGAACACCTATACTGACCATGTATGACGTTAAATAGCAGACATGTGCACTGCCCCCCCCGGGGTTAAAACGGGCGGGGGCACGGGGGGGCAACTTTTTTGAAACGATGGGGGGCAATAAAACGGGGGGTGCAGCGGGGGGAAAGAAAAAAGAAAAAAAGGAGAAGAAAAGAAGGGAAAAGGGAAAAAAGGAACAAAAAAGGAAATAAGGTAAAAATAGGTCTAAAATGGCATAAAATACATTGAAATAGGCTAAAAACTGCAAAAAATTCGCGATGATGGCGTCATCATAGGTCAAAAATGGCGTCATATTTCGTTTTTCGTTTTCGTTCCCATAGCTTTTTCTGGAGTGCGTTTTTTCCATTGTGAGTTTTTTCGTTTTTAAAGGAAAAATAGGTAAAAAAACGCTAATTTTAGGTCAAAAAGCTTTTTTTGCATTTTTGAGCTTTTTATTGCTTAAAACATTCATTTTGACCTCAAAACTTAAGTTTGGAGGCAGTTGACATTTTTTTTTTCAGTTTTCCAAAATTGGGGGGTAACCTTTTCTCCCCCCCCCCCCACTTCTGAGTGGGGGGGGGGTTAAACCCCCTTCTCAGAATTTGGGAGGAATTAACCCCCCCAACCCCCCCCGTGCCCATGTATGGGTCTTTCCCCCCAACCCCCCTGCCACCCTCTGCCCCCAACCCTCCCATCCATGTATGCGTCTAACCCCTCCCCCACTCCGGACCAACTTTCCCACGTATGCTTTAGACCTTGATGTTTTAAAAAAACTCTTGGAGATCCGCCCTGTTTTGAGAGCTGATTTTCAAATAATTATATCAGACGTCCGAGTTCTCGACTCATAAATGGGCACATTGGTCAGAGTGAGGGAGGGGGTGTTAAACCTTGATTTAAAAGAAGAGAGTTAAGGAGAGCGTACATGGGCACGGGGGGGTTGGGGGGGGTTAACCCCCCCGAATTCTAGAATGCAGTTCCCCCCACTCTACTCAGAAGTGAGAGAAGAAAAAGTTAACCCTCCCCCCAATTTTGGAAAAATGAAGAAAAATGTCTTTAAATGACTTCTAGTGCCTAGGAATTAATTTTAAGGTCAAAATGAATGTTTTAACAATAAAAAGCTCAAAAATGCAATAAAAAGGGCTTTTTGAGCCTAAAAGTAGTGTTTTTAACCTATTTTTCCTTCAAAATCAAAAAAAGCAATCTGGGTCAAATCACTTTGAAAAAAAAAACAATGTAGTTTTGTCAACAATGCATTTTCTTAGGTTTTAACCATAGATGGGGAAGTTGGTCCGGAGTGGGGGGGGGGTTAAAGTTAAACCCTAAATTAGGGGGGGGGGTTAAAATCCGAGAAACGCAAAATACCCCATATCGTTTTTCTTAATACGTATTTACCATATGGTTTTTTGATTTTGAAGGAAAAATAGGTTAAAAACACTAATTTTAGGTCAAAAAGCCCTTTTATTCATTTTGATCTTTTTATTGCTTAAAACATTCATTTTGACCTCAAAACTTAAGTTTGGAGGCAGTTAGAAGTCATTTTAAAGACATTTTTTTCTTCATTTTTCCAAAATTGGGGGGAGGGTTAACTTTTTCTCCCCCCCCCCACTTCTGAGTGGGGGGGGGAGTTAAACCCCACTTCTAGATTTGGGGGGTCCCACCCCCAACCCCCGTGCCATGTAACTTCTTCTTTTAAATCAAGGTTTAACACCCCCTCCCTCACTCTGACCAATGTGCCCATTTATGAATCTATAACTTGAATGTTTATATAATTATTTGGAAAATTAGCTCTCAAAAATAGGGCGGATCTCCAGAGAGTTTGAACATTCAAGGTTGAGAGCATCAGTGGGAAAGTTGGTAAGGAAGTAAGAAGGTAAGACACATATGGGCACGGGAGGGTTGGGGGCATAGGTGGGGCAGGGGGGGTTGGGGGGGGGGTATACCCATACATGGGCACGGGGGGGGTTGGGGGGGGTTAACCCCCCCCCCCCACAAATTCTGAGAAGGGGGGTTTAACCCCCCCCCCACTCAGAAGTGGGGGGGAGAAAAGGTTAACCCCCAATTTTGGAAAAATGACATTAAAATGACTTCTAACTGTCTCCAAACTTAAGTTTTGAGGTCAAAATGAATGTTTTAAGCAATAAAAAGCTCAAAAATGCAATAAAAAGGGCTTTTTGACCTAAAATTAGCGTTTTTTACCTATTTTTCCTTCAAAATCGAAAAACGATATGGGTAAAATGCACTCCAGAAAAAAAAACGATATGGGAACGAAAACGAAAAACGAAATATGACGCCATTTTTGACCTATGATGACGCCATCATCGCGAATTTTTTGCAGTTTTTAGCCTATTTCAATGTATTTTAAGCCATTTTAGACCTATTTTTACCTTATTTCCGCTTTTTTTGTCCCTTTTTTCCCCTTTCCCTTCTTTTTTTCTCTTTTTTTCTCCTTTTTTTCTCTTTTTTCTTCCCCCCTGCTTTCCCCCGTTTTCTATCCCCCATCGTTTCAAAAAGTTGCCCCCCCGTGCCCCCGCCCGTTTTAACCAGGAGCGGTCGCGTGTCTCTATATTTTGACGTCATTCTCGTGGTAGATTGCTCGGTGTTCCTGCAAGGTCGGTGTTCAACTCTACACACAATGGAGCTATTTTTGTCCACTGGTTTGCTCGATGGAAAACTGCCATATGTGGCCAACGTACAACAACAAACACTCTAGGCCGTGCCACGCTCAAACACATTTTTATGAAGAAAGATCAGCAACCAGGTAGTGGTACATTGAGGAGACCCGTAGGCCCGCTAGGTGCTGCCGAAGCTCAGCACAGTCCTGGTGGCTCAATGGCACGTTGGTGTCTGGGTAAATTTCACCCCCGTTTTGAGCCATCAGACCTGTGCACTGCCCCCCCCGGGGTAAAAACGGGGGGGGGACAATTCCGAAATGGGGGGGGGGGCACCGGGGGCAATTTTTCTGAAACGGGAAGTGGCAATAAAACGGGGTGGGGCAGACAGGGGGAAAGAAAAAAGAAGGGAAAAGGGAAAAAGGGACAAAAAAGCAGAAATAAGGTAAAAATAGGTCTAAAATGGCTGGAGATAGCTGAAATCAGCTAAAACTGCAAAAAATTAGCGATGATGGCGTCATCATCGGCGAGAGTGGCTTTCGTGTTAGGATTACTTTTTTATTTTTTGGCGGGGGGGGGCAAATCATAAATGTTTTTTGGGGGGGGGGACGAGGTGTGGCCTAAGCCAAAATTTTGGACCCCCCCCCCCTGGAAAAAATCTAGGGGCCCCCCCCTCCCCCGAGCTCAGAGCGGTCAGACCTCCCCCTGAAGGCTGGACCCCCTCCCCCCCCCCCTTCCCGACAAATTTGGAAGTATATTTTTTTATTTTATATCAAAAACACACGTTTTTAGTTAAAAACAGTGTTAATACACTTTTAAGGCCTAAATAGACTGTTTTAGTACATCAAATTCAATATTAGACCTAAAAACACTTAAATTATTGAGTTTAAAAAATTTTGTTAAAAAATTAAACCCCCCTGACTCCCCTCAAATTTGAAATCTCGCACCCGCGGTCGACCCCCCCTAAAAAGCCAGGGGGTCCGGACGCTCCTGGACCCTTCCCCCCTAAAAAAGTTTGGCCTTCCACCCGGGGGTGGACCCCCCCCGAGCGGACCCGACCAAAAACATCTATGGGGCAAATCCTCCAATAAAACGGGGGGGGGGGCATTTTCAGACCGTGCACAGGTCTGGACAATGTTCATTAATCAAGGCGCTTGGTCAGGTTTGGTAGGGGGTGGAGTGCAAATGTCCATTCCTGGGTGAAAGGTCGAAAAAAAATTTTTTTGGGGGGAGTTGTTGTTGGTAGCCCTCCTCGCTCATCCTTCTGGGGGCCTGAGAAGATTTAAGAGTAAGACGGCTTACTTAGGTTGTCGCCATAGGTCTTCTGGCCTCAGCGCCGTGGGTTTTGCTGTGCAGCTGAAGAGGTGTTTAGTGTATAGGGGCCCTTCATACAATGTGAGAACAGGTCTGGATGTTTGCTCTTAAAACTGCTGTGCTGATAAGAGTTCAGGAGTCTGCAGTATCCAGTCCTCAGCTGCGATAATGTCGTTCTGCTGGATCTCGGTAAGTCTTTTTTTGAAACTGTCTATCTCTGGTGGGCGACGTACCAGTGCTGATTTCGGAGCATATGCAGCGATCGCTGAGGCTATGATCTGTTTGTGTATGATATATTTTGCCTTTTTGAGTTTTTTTCCAGCGAATTTAAATTTAAGAGAGTTCGATTTTTTAACAAAGATTTTAAATCAGTAATTTGAGTGTTTGTAGATTTACTATTTAATTTTATATACTAAACCAACCTATTTAGTCCTAAAAAATAAACACCGTTGTGTTTTCAACAATAAATAATAAGATATAATACTTGTAAAATTGTTAAGAGGGGAGAGGAAGGTTGGATTTGCTAAAGCAGGGCTAGGCCTGACCGCCCTCAAGCTTTGGGGGAAAGAAAGAGGGGGCAGGATTTTTCTAGGAGGGGTGGGGTGGGGAGGTCTAAAATTTTGGCTCTTAGGGTGGGTTGGACCGAACCCCTCTATCCCCCTCTCAAAAACAACTATGCCAACCATAGGTGTGTTAAGAAAAATTAAGCAAAAGCTCAACTAAAATTAAGCAGTTTAGCACAGAATAAAACACATTTGAAAACAAGCACAGGATATAATTATGATTCTCCCTGTCCAAACCAAAGGTTATGATTATTGTATCTTGGAAAATTCTATTTTGTTTTATAAAATTGTCAAAAACTAAACTTTCACCTCCTGCTGCACAGTTCTGTTTACAAATTTGATAACATGGACACAACATTGGTCCCTGGCAACTGCGCAGTTGGGGATTTTGATGGAAATTCTTTTCCCGATCTGTTAGTAAGTCTGGCTCCAGACGCGGAGAATCCCATTCCGACAAAGCTACAGGTTAGTTTAGCATAGAATGAGAAATTTAAGAGAAATTGAGGGAAATTATTGCATTTCACATTTAAAGCCGATTTTGATAATAAAATAAATTGTGTTAGATTATTATAATTCATTTTAAATCCTATTGTGTGTGTAAGAATAGATATGCGTAAAAGGTTTTATTTTGTTTTTTTTTTGTTAAAAAGAAAATTCGTTTAACACGCTAAAATGTCTGCCATAATTGCCTTCATTTTAATAATTCAAATTCATTATTTTACTTTTTTTGTTCTTATTTTCATTTATCAAAGCTATTAGAAAGTTATATCATTAAGTAATTTAATCCTTTAATTTTATAAGTTTAATTTTTAAGATTAAATTTAAAAAAGTGGTAGACTAACCATGTAAAATACTTTAAATAGAACAGAAAAAAAGCGATTTTTCCCTTGGTTGAGCGTATGTTTAGTAGACTGAAAAGGTGAAAATATTTTGTATGGCTAAGTCCAGTAGCGTAGCCAGGATTTCATTTAGGGGGTGGTCTGGGGGGAGAAAAAGTGCCATAAAAGCGGCGCGCAGCGCCGCCGCCTGCGCGCTGTGTAGCGGCGCAGCCGACGCAAAGCGTCGGCCGGTGGCTCTGGGCGGTGTCCCCCCAGCCGCCGAAGGTGAAATTTTTTTTTTAAATATGCACTAAAAACTGCTTAAAAATCGTCCCCTGGTGTTTGCGTGAACATACATTTTACTTTTGTTTTTTACCTAATTTCTGCACAATTATGGCTGATCTTCAAAATTAACAGGTATAATTGTATACAACACAACTATCGATTTTCTGATGTTTTTGAATTTTGCGAATGAGTATGGTGTAAGTTACAAAAAAACAAAAAATATTACTGATAAAATTACAGACCTGTGCACTGCCCCCCCCCCCCCCCGGGGGGGGGGGTTTAAACGGAGGGGGGCAATTCCAAAACGGGGGGGAACTTTTTGAAACGGGGGGAATAAAGCGGGAGGGCAAGCGGGGGGGGGGAAGAAAAAAAGAGTAAAAAAGAAGGAAAAGGGAAAAAAGGAAAAAAAGCGAAAAAAAAGGTAAAAAAGGTCTAAAATAGCTTAAAATGCATTGAAATAGGCTAAAAACGGCAAAAATTTTAAAATGATGCTGTCATAATAGGTAAAAAATCGCGTCATAATTTTTGGGTACTTTTTCATTTTTCCGCGGGGGCGGGGCAATAAAACGGGAAGGGGCAAATCCTTTAATAAAGCGGGGGGGGGGGCATTTTCAAACCGTGCACAGATCTGATATTAATTTTACTGTATATATAAATCTAACCTTCCCACGTAGCAGAAAAAATTTTTATATTGATTAATTTCTGATTTTAGAATGCACCAAGATTTGTATTAAATTTTTATAACTCAATATTTAAAAAGTAAAAAAAAACTTTACAAACTGCCACGCTTCACCATAGGGTACACCATAAAGTTTGAATAATAGTATAGTACAGCACAGCAGTAACAGCACCCATCTAAAAGTTTTTCAAGAGTGAATAATTTAAAATTATATAAAAAGGTCAAGGTAAAAAAAAATAGAAAATTTAGAAATCTGGGGACCCTATAGTCTATACAAAAATGATACGGACTGGCGACAAAACTTGAACTTTAAAAAGTTATCTCCATAACTGGCTGTAGATGTACAGGACATATCGGAGCATAGCTCAGACACTTGGCTATCTTTTGAAAATTAGAAAAAGTTAGAAAAAATTGTTTTTCGATCACGTGAACACAACAGCCGATGCGGTTTAAAAAGCTGGTCCTAAGAAAGAAACGCCGCATGTTTGCAAGTAAGAAAACTTTTAAAAAGAAGCATTTTTTAGCTGAGTTTGAATTTGGCAATTTTGTAGCAAGATTTAAACTTTGAAAATATGTTTATGCATAGGTGGGCAGCTTCCCGGATTTTTTTTTTTGGGGGGTATACTAGACCCCCGAAATTTGGGAGGTGTCCCAAAAAAAATTTTTGGGGTAGAGTATCCAGACCTGTGCACTGCCCCCCCCCCCCGCGGGGTTTTATTGGGGGAGGGGATTTCAAAACAGGAGGGCACGGGGAGCAACTTTTTTGAAACGGAAGGGGTAAATAAAACGGGAGAGGGCAAGCAGGGGGGAAAGAAAAAAGAGGAAAAATGAAGGGAAAAGGGAAGAAAATTGACAAAAAAAAACGAAAATAAGGTAAAAATAGGTCTAAAATGGTCTAAAATACATTGAAATAGGCTAAAAACAATAAATAAAACCCGGGGGGCAGAGCACAGGTCTGTAGTTATCGTTTAATTTTTAGACAAAATTTTGGGTCGATTGGAAAAACCAGAAAAAACTTATCTAAGAAAATAAAAAAAGGTGGCCGAAATTAAGTCAATTACCCTATACCTCAAATACTCCATTTTTAGCGTTTTTAGCACTGGGACCACCCCCAAATTGTAGGAGGAGGTGTCCGGGGTACCCCCAAATTTTAGGGGGGTTGTCGGCTATAATCGGGATTTTGGGGGGTATAACGGTTATACCCCCATAAACACATAGGTGGGCAGGGAAGGGGGTTGGGGGGCTATACTATAACCATAGGTAGGCAGCCTCCCAGATTTGGGGGTATACCCGACCCCCCAAATTTGGGGGGTGTCCCAAAAAAATTTTTTGGGGTATACCTCAAATACCCCATTTTTAGCGTTTTTAGTACTGGGACCCTGCAAATTTTAGGGGAGGTATCCGGGGTACCCCCAAGTTTTAGGGGGAGGGTGTCGGCTATAATCGAGATTTTTGGGGGTATAACCCCCAAACCCCTGCCCACCATAGGTGGGCAGCCTCTCGGATTTTGGGGGGGGGGTGTCTGGCAAGACCCAAATTTTGAGAGAGTTGTACCCAATATTTCCGCGCTGCCTTAAAATGGGCTTAAAACGCGTAAAAAACGTAAAACAAGCTTATAAATGCTTTAAAACTGTGTAAAATTAAAATAAGACCTTATTGCAACTTATAAATTTTATTTTTTAATTATTTTAATAATAATGCGTTTATATATTCTTTGAATTAGATTAGAAATCATTTTTTTTTTGATAATTACGTAATAATAGAATAGTAATTATATTGTCTTGATTATAAAGTCAAGTATCACAAACTTTTTAATCCATAATCTTATATTTAATTAAAGGTTATATACATACATGGGCGCAGCCAGGGGGGGGGGTCTAGACCTCCCTTTTGGGTCGGCAAAGGGAAAAATTTGGAGTTCGACCTCCCTTTTAGGTTGCCAAGGATAAAAATTTGGGGGTCTAGAACAGTGGCATGGCCAGAATTTCATTTGGGGGCGGTCTAGGGGGGTAAATACTAACCCTGAAGGGGGTCTGGGGGGCGAGAGCTCCCCAACGGGGTCAAGGGGCAGAGCCCCTTGTCAGGGGGGTTAGGGGGGCAGAATGCCCCCCGAGCGAGAAAATTATTAATTTAAGGCGCTAAAATACACTAGAAATTTTAATTCCAGATGATGTTTATTACAGAATTTACGGTTTTTTTTATCCATTTACATTTAAAACAGGTGTTTAAAACGTTAATAAAAGGTTAATAATGTTTAATTAATGTTTTTTGAATAATAAGACACCCCCCCAGACCTGTGCACGGTCTGAAAATGCCCCCCCCCCCCCCGTTTTATTGGAGGATTTGCCCCCCCCGTTTTATTGCCCCCCCCCCCCGCCAAAAAAAGAAAAAGTACCCTAAAATTATGGCGTCATTTTTGACCCATAATGATGCCATCATCGCGCTTTTTTCTCAGTTTTTAGCCTATTTCAATGCATTTTAAGCCATTTTAGACCTATTTTTACCTTATTTGCGTTTTTTTGTCCCTTTTCCCCTTCTTTTTTCCCTTTTCCATTCTTTTTTCTCTTTATTTTCTTTCTCCCCTGCTTGCCCCTCCCCCATTTTATTGCCCCCACCCCGTTTCAAAAAAGTTGCCCCCCGTGCCCCCCCCCATTTTTAAGCGTTATAAAAGCACTAAAAAAAATTTCCCCGCTTCGTGCGGAGAGTTTATCACCTTGTTTATGTCATATACTTCATATATTACTTCTAACCTTTAAATTTTTAATACCACTATATAACAAATCTAATGGGGGGGGGTTTAGCGTGGTCAAATCAAGATTAAAAAACGAAGTAACACAAATTTGGAAGCGGAGACCAATTAAAACATAAAGAATGGGGTGGGTCTAGCGTGGTCATACCAAGATTACAAAACAAAGTAATACAAATTTGCAAGTGGAGACTATAATTAATGGGACGCTGAACGAAACGCGAGAAAATTTTTTAAAAATGGTCGTTCTAGACCATACATGGGGAAGTTGGTTCGGAGTGAGGGGGGGGGGGTTAAACCCAAATTAGGGGGGGGGGGGGGTTTAAAATCCGAGAAACGCAAAATACCCATATCGTTTTTTTCTGGAGTGCATTTTACCCATATCGTTTTTCGATTTTGAAGAAAAAATAGGTAAAAAACGCTAATTTTAGGTCAAAAAGCCCTTTTTATTGCATTTTTGAGCTTTTTATTGCTTAAAACATTCATTTTGACCCCAAAACTTAAATTTGAGGCAGTTAGAAGTCATTTTAAAGACTTTTTTTTTCTCCATTTTTCCAAAATTGGGGGGGGGTTAACTTTTCTCCCCCCCCCCACTTCTGAGTGGGGGGGGATGACCCCCCCTCTAGAATTTGGGGGGGGGGTTAACCCCCCCCCCCAACCCCCCCCCCCCCCCCCCCGTGCCCATGTATGTTCTCAGACCCCCAAATTTTTATCCTTCGCGACCCAAAAAGGCGCAGGTCTAACCACAAATTTTTCCTTTTGCCGACCTAAAAGGGGGGTCTAGACTCTAGACCCCCCCTGGCCACGCCCATGATGTATATAATCTTTAATTAAATATAAGATTATGGTTTAAAAAGTTTGTGATACTTGACTTTATAATCAAGACAATAATATTACTATTCTATTTTTACGTAATTATTAAAAAAAACTATAATTTCTAATCATAAGAATATATAAACACATCATTATTAAAAGAATTAAAAAAATAAAATTTATAAGTTGCAATAAGGTCTTATTTTAATTTTACACAGTTTTAAAGCATTTTATAAGCTTGTTTTACGTTTTTTTACGCGTTTTAAGCCCATTTTAAGGCAGCGCGGAAATATTGGGTACACCCCCCCCCGCCCCCCACCCCCTCAAAATTTGCGTCTTGCTGGACACTCCCCTAAAATTTGACCCCCCCCTTATTGCCCCCCATAATCCGAGTCTGGCTGCCCACCTATGCCCCCCAACCTCCCTCCCTGCCCACCTATGTGTTTATGTTTTACTGGCAAAACAACCTGGAACTTCGAAAAAATAACATTTTAACCCTTTAAGATTTATTTTTTGGGAAAAGTTTTTAATTTAAAGGTTTGCTGCTACCAGGATACAGGCTTGAATTGCTTCCAAATTTTAAATTCTTCATTTTTAACAGCTAATTGTAAGCTTAATATTAGGTTTTTTTACACAGACGATATAATCAAAATTCGTCATATGTGTGATAATTTTTTTTAATTTGTAATGGTTTAAAAAAAAATTGGCACTTCTGTTAGTCCCTCCCGCTAGCCCCTGGTGGTCACCACGGAAAAAAATTTTGTGTCAAAAGTAAGGGATAAAAACGGCGGACATTTAATATATAACAATATGATCAAAATCGTACACACTTCGAGCAGGAAGCAAAAATAAAGGTATTTTCTACAGTGTATTAATTTGGCTAAAAATCGCAAGAACTGTGCCCATTAAACGCATCATAAAAAATTGAGCAAGCCGATATCGCTTATAATTTTAGAAAAAACTTGAAAAAGTGTATTCTAACAATATCCCAGCGACGTTTCCTATCTTGTACTAATAAAAAAGTTTTGTTGTTTTTTTTTGTTTTTTTTTTTTTTTGACTAGGTTTAATTTTCACATTTCGGCCCCAATGTTGACGTCATCGAAAAACCTTTTTAAAAGATAGCTATTAGCTATTTTTTATATATAAGATAGCTATATTTTATCTATTAGCTCAAACTCTTAGCCTAAGAGTTTGAGCTATGTTTCGATATATGTCCAAAACATATTCTACATTCCGTTATGGAGATATAACCTTTCAAAGTTAGAGTTTTATCGCCAGTCCGCATCATTTTTGTACAGACTATAGATTTAAAAAAAAAATAGAAGCTGAAGGGATATAATCAGACCCCTTTTACTTTCTTGTTTAACTATGCTTTCTAACATACATGGGTACATGGGCACGGGGGGTTGGGGGGTTAATCCTCCCCCCAAATTTTGAGAAGGGGTTTAACCCCCCCACTCAGAAGTGGGGGGAGAGAAAAGGTTAACACCCCAATTTTGGAAAAATGAAGAAAAAATATGTCTTTAAAATGACTTCCAACTGCCTCCGAACTTAATTTTTTTGAGATTAAAATGAATGTTTTAAGCAATAAAAAGCTCAAAAATAGTATAAAAAGCTTTTTAACCTAAAATTAGCGTTTTTTACCTATTTTTCCTTCAAAATCGAAAAACGATATGGGTATTTTGCTTTTCTCGGATTTTAACCCCACCCCCCTATTTTGGGGTTTAACCTCACCCGCGCCCCCCCTCTCTCTCCGCACCAACTAGCCCATATATGCTTTCTACTTTATATACCTACCCAGACATGTGCACTGCCGGGGTTAAAACGAGGCGCGGGGTGCAACTTTTTGAAAGGGGGGGGGCAAGCAGGGGGGAAAGAAAAACAAAGAGAAAAAAAGAAGGGAAAAGGGACAAAAAAGCGGAAATAAGGTAAAAATAGGTCTAAAATGGCTTAAAATACATTGAAATAGGCTAAAAACTGCAAAAAATTCGCGATGATGGCGTCATCATAGGTCAAAAATGGCGTCATAATTTTAGAGTACTTTTCATTTTTTGGTGGGGGGGGCAATAAAACGGGGTGGGGGCGGGCAAATCCTCCAATAAAACGGAGGGGGCATTTTCAGACCGTGCACAGGTCTGCCTACCCTGCGGTGAAAATATACACCGCCCGGCAGCCAACCAAATTAATCCAGTTTACTTTAAACCTTTTTGCACTGCAGGCGTGCTATTTGGACGGATCTGCCCATTTCAACTGCTCCTTCAATTTACCCAGCTCAAAGTCCTTGGATTTCGCGGGACAACCGTCCGTTTTTAATCAAAACGCCGCTAATGACATTACGGATTTCTTTTTGCCACTTAAAAACGGGACTGGGATGTGCTTTTCCGGTAGGTTATTGTTTCAACAAAAAAATGTAAATACCAAAATAATAATAATGTAAAAATATTTAGGTGTTTTTTATGGTTGAAAATGGGTTACGTCTACGTGTCAAAATCTCCAGGCCGCTTTAAATTGAAATTCAGTCCCTTTTTTAAATATTGAGATCCTTTTTTAAAATACTTTAGGGCTTTTTAATCCAATAGTATAGGGTAATAAGGTCATGATGTTTTTTGTGGAAGGGTAACAGAAGGGTCCACCACCCCCATAGAGCGGAAATTTCGGACCCCCGTAGAAAAAATCCAGCCCTCTCCTCTTCATCCAAAGCTCGAGAGTGGTCCGGCCTGATCCCTCCCCTTAGCGAGGCGAGGATGACCCTGCTACCTCCATAGATGAACACGGTCAAAAAGCTAGGGGGAAATGTTTACCCCGGGTAAATGACATTTCAAAATCTAGGAGGGGGGGGTCGAACGTCGAACCCCCCTAGCTTTCTAGGGGGGTCGACCCGGGGTGGAAAATTTTAAAACTTAGAGGGGGTCAGGTGGGGTCCAATTTCCGAAACAAAGTACTTTTAAACCATTAAATGTTTAATAATAGTTTTTATTTATAAGATGATACTACATTTTATTCAATAAAAAGCAATATTTAGGTATAAAAAGGGTGTAAAACATGAATTTGTGTTAAAAATTCACGTTTTTGGAAGAAAATTTAGTATAAAAAAAGTACCTAAAATTTTCTCAAGAGGTGGGGGGGTCAGATTTTAAAATGCAGAAGAGGGTCAGGGCTAAAAAATTCGAAAATTTGGGGGGGGACTGGATTTTTTTCTAGGGAGGGGGCCCGAAATTTCGAGGCTAGGGGGGGGTGGACCCCACTCTACCCTCCTCCCCCCCTTGTTCATCTATGCCTACCTCCCCTCTCCCGACCAATTTAGAAGTATAATTTTTTAGTTACTGTCAAAAACATGGTTTTTTAGTTAAAATCACTTTTTAGGTGTAAATAGTATATAAAATTCAATAGTCAGACGCAGACCTGTGCACTGCCCCTCCCGGGTTTAAACGGGGTGGTGGAGGGCAATTCCAAAACGGGGGGGCAAGCAAGGGGAAAGAAAAAAAGGGGAAAAAAGAAGGGAAAAGAGAAAAAAGGGACAAAAAAAGTGAAAATAAGGTAAAAATATGTCTGAAATGGCTTAAAATACATTAAAAAGGGCTAAAAAATGCAAAAAAATTGCGATGATGGCGTCATCATAGGTCAAAAATGG
The DNA here is from genome assembly GCA_030248175.1 of Microlaimidae sp. YZB2_3. NCBI lineage: Eukaryota > Metazoa > Nematoda > Chromadorea > Desmodorida > Microlaimidae > Microlaimidae sp. YZB2_3. The sequence goes on along the minus strand of JASAMX010030054.1, from coordinate 24,765 downwards.
CGTCATAATTTTTGGGTACTTTTTCACTTTTGGGTGGAGGTGCAATAAAACGGGGGGGGGCATTTCCAGACCGTGCACAAGTCTGAATATTAGACCTAAAAACACTTAAATTATTGATTTAAAAACTTTGTTGAAAAATTGTACCCCCCTGACCCCCCCCCTAAATTTAAAATCTCGCTCCCGGGGTCGACCCCCCTATAAAAAGTCAAGGGGTTCCGGACCCCCCTGAACGCTCCCTAAAAAATTTTGGCCTTCCACGTCCACCCGAGGGTGGACCCCTAGCGGACCTGACCAAAAACATCTATGAATAAGGTATTTCAAAGGGCGGGTATAAAATTATAAAAAAAACGAAAAAACTTTAACTTTTAATAATTGAAAATTGCTATTTAAAAAAAAGAAAAAAGAAGTCTACTGTCAGTATAGTATTCTTTTGTGTGGTATGCGAAAGACTTTAAAGGAGCTCTGTCACAAATAAAAAAAGTTTTTTAATACTGAACGAATCGGGATGAAATTTGAAAATATTTTAGCTTAGGCTGTAAGAAAGCTAAATACCAAATTTGAAGCAAATCGATTCAAAATTTAAAAAAGTTATTAGCAAACGGCGATATAATATAGCAAAATGCTCAACACACAAACATCAAACACCAAAAACCACAAGGTGTGCTTTATGTAATACCAATTACCGTAATATAATGCAGGAATAGTGAAAAATCGTGTGGTAAAGTTCGTATTGAGTTGCACTAGGACATAAGTGATAATTTGTAAGTGATAATGATAAGTGATAATGAGGGATACAGACCTGTGCACGGTCTGGAAATCCCCGCCGCTTTATTGGAGGATTTGCCCCTCCCCCTGTTTTTTTGCCCCGCCCCCCCCCGCCCAAAAAATGAAAAAAGTGTAGCGTGCACATCTAAAATTAGCACCTAAAATTAAAACCTAAAATTAGCGTTTTTACCTATTTTTTTCTTTAAAATCAAAAAACGATATCATGGGTAAAATACACTCCAGAAAAAAAAACAATAATAGGTATTTTGCGTTTTTCGGATTTTAACCCCCACCCCCCTCTAATTTGAAGTTTAACCCCCCTCCCACTCCGGACCAACTTGTCCATGTATGTTGTTGTTGTATTACCTGAAACTTATCTTCCCTATGCAGATTATGCAAAGGGCAGGTGCTAAGAGAAGCCAGAAGGGGCGAAAAAGTTTCACCCCTATGGTTGAGACTCTTCGTCCAACATTAATAACGTTGGCAATCTTTACCGCTAGAGTGTTCACTGCATCAGACATGTGCACTGCCCCCCCCCCGGGGTTAAAACAGGGGGGGGCAATTGCAAATGGGGGCGCGGGGGGGGGGGGCAACTTTTTTGAAACGGGGGGGGGGCAAGCAGGGGGGAAAAAAAAGAGAAAAAAAAAGGAGAAAAAAAGAAGGCAAAAAAAAAAAAAGGGACAAAAAAAGCGGAAATAAGGTAAAAATAGGTCTAAAATGGCTTAAAATACATTAAAATAGGCTAAAAACTGCAAAAAATTCGCGATGATGGCGTCATCATAGGTCAAAAATGGCGTCATATTTTTAGGGTACTTTTTCATTTTTTGGCGGGGGGGGGGGGACGGGGGGGGGGGGGGCAAATCCTCCAATAAAGCGGCGGGGATTTCCAGACCGTGCACAGGTCTGCTGCATGCAGTGTTCACTCATTTCGAGGTCTTCTTCTAAAGGATTTTTAAAGTCGCCTTATATTGATCTTACTATTTAACGTTGTATATGGGCAGTATAGTTGTTGCTGCAAGGCCAGTGGTACAAACTCCACACACAATAGAGCTGTATTTGTCCACTGATTAGCAGATGGAAAACTGCCATGTGTGACCGACGTACAACAACCTTTTTCTAGCCATGCCAAACTGGACTCATTTCTATGAAAGAAATGATCCAGCAACCAGGTGGTACCCGTAGGCCCGTTGGGTGCTGCCCGATGGTCAGCACGGTCCTGGTGGCTCAATGGTACGGTCTATGTATGATCGATCATAAGTGATCATTAGTGATAATAAGCATAGGTGAGAAAGGGGGGGGGGGCAGGGCATACATGGGCAAGTTGGTCCGGAGTGGGGGGTTAAACCCCAAATTAGAGGGGGTTAAAATCCGAGAAACGCAAAATACCCATATCGTTTTTTTTCTGGAGTGCATTTTACTCATATCGTTTTTCGATTTTGAAGGAAAAATAGGTAAAAAACGCAAATTTTAGGTCAAAAAGCCCTTTTTGTTGCATTTTTGAGCTTTTTATTGCTTAAAACATTCATTTTGACCTCAAAAATGAAGTTTGGAGGCAGTTAGAAGTCATTTTAAAGACATTTTTTTTCTTCATTGTTCCAAAATTGAGGGTTAACTTTTTCTCCCCCCCCCACTTCTGAGTGGGGGGGGGGTTAAACAAACCCCCCCTTCTCAGAATTCGGGGAGGGGGGTTAACCCCCCCAAGCCCCGCCCGTGCCCATGTATGGGGCAGGGTGGGTTCACCCTCTAGCCTCGAAATTTTGGGACCCCCCTAGACGAAAATCTAGGTGGGCCCCCTTCTCCCAAATTTTCCGAATTTTTTACCCCTGACCCCTCTCTAGAATTTAAAATCTGACACCCTCCTCCCCATACATGGGCAAGTTGGTCCGGGGTGGGGAAGGGGGTTACACCCCAAAATAGTAGATAAGTTTCAGGTAATACAACAGCAACATACATGGACAAGTTGGTCCGGAGTGGGGGGGGGATTAAACTTCAAATTAGGGGGATAGGGTTAAAATCCGAGAAACGCAAAATACCCATATCGTTTTTTTTTCTGGAGTGCATTTTACCGATATCGTTTTTTGCATTTTTGAGCTTTTTATTGCTTAAAACATTCTTTTTGACCTTAAAACTTAAGTTTGGAGGCAGTTCATTTTAAATACATTTTTTTATTTTTCCAAAATTGGGGGGTTAACGTGGCCATGTATGCCCCCCACCCCCCTCGGGAAAATTTTAGGTACTTTTTTATACTAAATTTTCACCTAAAATCGTGAATTTTTGACACATATTCATGTTTTTACACCCTTTTACACCAGAATATCGCTTTTTATTTAATAAAATGCAGTATTATCCTATAAAAAGAACAATTATTAAAGTAATTATGGTTTAAAACTGTTTTGCTTTAGACAACAGACCCCGCCAAACAAATGATAATGATAATCAATATCCCTTATCATTTATCACTTTTACTATCACTATCACTTATCTCATTATCGCTTATTATTAACATTTATAACTTGTCTCATTATCACCTATTATAACTATCACTTTTATTATCACTTATCACTTTGATTATCGCTATCATTATTGCTTATCACTACCATTATCAATTATCACTCATTATAACTTATGATTATCACTTATCATAAGCACTATCATTATCATAGGTCACCGAAGGGGGGGGGTGTAGGGGGGGGGTCACCCCCCCCCCTACGGCCTCTGAGACCTATCCCCCCCCTAAGGCCCATTTTTGACCCCTCCCCCCCCATCGACCCCTTGAACCCCTGACCCCCCCCCTGAGGCCCATTTTTGACCACCCCCCCTAACTAGACAATCCCAAAAAATGCTTAAAAAATGGTCAAATTTCGTCAAAAAATTGTCAATTTTGGTCAAAAAAATGGTACCCGGGGTGTGACCACCCCCCCTGCTTTTTTTCAAAAAAAACACCCCGGGGTGTGACCCCCCCCCCCTGGAGGTCAAAAACCTCCACACCCCGGGGTGTGGACCCCCCCCCTGAGCCGTCGAAGGTCGGTGACCTATGTTTTGGGTGGATCATTGTCTTTTTTTTTTTTTTTTTTTTTTTTATCACCTATCATCCTTTACCTTTTTATCATGACCCCTCCCCCCTCGAAAATTTAGCACTCATTTTTATACATTATAATTTTTTCCTATAAAAATAAATTACAATTATCATCACTATTATTTTCATAACCTGTATAAAATTTGATACCGAACCCAATACACTGACTCTTTAGCAGCTCTACAATAAATAATGTATTATGCCCACGGTAGACAAGCAACACAAAAAGTAGCTAGGGTAGAGCTGTTTTGCTTTTGAAATGAAATAGTTTTTTTTCCAACCTACCCTCCTCTGGAATTTTAAATTGTCGCACCCCGGGTCGACCCCCCCCCCTAAAAAGCTAGCGGGGGTCCGGACCCCCCTGGGTATAGGATATTCGGTTTTCTTCGAGTTTTTTTACTCGACTTTTAAGGTTAAGCTTATGGTTACCATAGTGGGCAGCCTCTCGGATTTTGGGGGGGGGGGTGGGTCAAATTTTAGGGGGGGGGGGGGGGTGTCTGGCAAGCCCCAAATTTTGAGGGGGGGTGTACCCAATATTTCCGCGCTGCCTTAAAATGGGCTTAAAACGCGTAAAAAACGTAAAACAAGCTTATAAATGCTTTAAAACTGTGTAAAATTAAAATAAAACCTTATTGCAACTTATAAATTTTATTTTTTAATTCTTTTAATAATAATGTGTTTATATATTCTTAGAATTAGATTAGAAATCATAGTTTTTTTTTAATAATTACGTAATAATAGAATAGTAATTATATTGTCTTGATTATAAAGTCAAGTATCACAAACTTTTTAATCTATATCTTATATTAAAAGTTATATAGGTACATACATGGGCGTAGCCAAAGCCAGGGGGGTCTAGACCTCCCTTTTGGGTCGGCAAAGGGAAAAATTTGGAGTTCGACCCCCCTTTTAGGTTGCAAAGGATAAAAATTTAGGAGGTTTAGAACAGTGGCGTTGGCGTGTCCAGAATTTCATTTGGGGGGAGGGGCGGTCTGGGGGGGGGGAGGGGTAAATACTAATCCTGTTGGGGGATCTGGGGGCGGCAGCCCCCCAGTAAAGGGGGTTCTGGGGGCGGCATCCCCCCAAATGGGGGATCTGGGGGCGAGAGTCCCCCAGCGGGGTCAAGGGACAGGGCCCTTCCTTTGTCAGGGGGGTCCCGGGGGCAGAATGGCCTTCAGCGAGAAAATTTTTAATTTAAGGCGCAGGCGCTAAAATACACAAGAAATTTTAATTCCAGATGATGTTTATTACAAAATTTAGGTTTTTTTATCCCTTTACATTAGATGTGTTTAGAACGTTAGTTAATAAAAGGTTAATGTTTAATTAAAGTTTTTTGAATAATAAAAGAAAAAATGAAGTATATGACATAAACAAGGTAATAAACACTCCGCGCGAAGCGCGAAAAATTTTTTTAGCCCCTTTCTAACGCTTAAAACTTTTTCTGTGGGAGGCGAAGTTGGGGGGGGAGTGTCCCCGGCTACCCAAATTTAAGGGGGGGGGGGGGGGGGGGGGGGTCAGCAAAATCCGAAATTTTGGGGGGGTGTCAGCAAAAATCCGAAATTTTGGGGGGGTATAACCCCCCCCAACCCCCCATCCTGCCCACCTATGCTTATGCCCATCATCACTATTATTATCACTTATAAATTACCACTTATGCCCTAGTGTAACTCATACAAACTTTACCACACCATTTTCATTTTCATCGTACACTGTTCCTGCATTATATTACAGTTAATGGTTTTACCGGATTTTTCGTCCTTTACTGTGTTAAAGTGGGTGGTTTTTGGTGTTTGTGTGTTGTGCATTTTGCTCTATATCGCCGTTTGCTAATAATTTTTTTAATATAGAATCAATTTGCTTCAAATTTGGTATTTAGCTTTTTTAGAACCTAACTATGCCCAGACCTGTGCACGGTCTGAAAATGCCCCCCCCCCAGTTTTTTGGAGGATTTGCCCCCCCCCCGTTTTATTGCCCCCCCCCCCCCCGCCAAAAAATGAAAAAGTACCCTAAAAATATGACGCCATTTTTGACCTATGATGACGCCATCATCGCGAATTTTTTGCAGTTTTTAGCCTATTTCAATGTATTTTAAGCCATTTTAGACCTAATTTTACCTTATTTCCGCTTTTTTTGTCCCTTTTTTCACTTTTCCCTTCTTTTTCTCTCTTTTTCCCCTTTTTTCTTTTTTTTTCTTTCTGCCCTGCTTGCCCCCACCCCCGTTTTATTGCCCCCCCCCCGTTCAAAAAAAGTGCCCCTCCGTGCCCCCCCCCGTTTTGGAATTGCCCCCCCCCCGTTTTAACCCCGGGGGGGGGGGGGGCGTGCACATGTCTGTATGCCACAACGTTTCCAAATTTCATCTGGATCCGTCCAGTATTAAAAAAAATTTGTATTTGTGACAGTGCTCCTTTAAAAAATCTATCGCACAATTACAGTAAAGTAAGCTGCAAAATTTTGTTTGAGTTTAGCCGAATTAAACTAATTATATAATTCGAAAATAACGGTTTATTATAAAACACCTCAGAAAATATTAAAAATACAGCAACTTAGACTGATTTTTTCCCTTAAAATAATAGCCATATTTATTTGTTAGTGGTTAGAGTTTTTTTGAAAATTTTTGAAAGTGTTTTTGGGCTCATTTTTATGTTTTGCCATGATATTACCAGACCTGTGTACGGTCTGGAAATGCCCCCCGCTTTATTAAAAGATTTGCCCACCCGTTTTATTCCCCCCCCCCCGGGTTTTGGAACCCCCCCCCCCCAATAAAACCCCGGGGGGCAGGGCACAGGTCTGTTTTACATAATAATACTAATATAAATTTGTGGAGCGAAAGTGAAGATTCAATTTGTTTGAAAGGGACGTTTTTTAATGAAGAGCCTGAATGGGCACGGGAAGGAAGGGGGGTTTAACTGGAACCCCACCCAAAATTTTAGAAAAGAAGGTTGGAATCTTCCCAAGCAAAGGTTACCGCCTCAAACCCCAATTTCGGAAAAAAATATAGAAAAAATAAAAAAATGTCTTCAAAATAACTTGTAACTACTTCCAAAATTAAGTTTTGTAGTAAAAATGAAGCCTCCTCCCAGATCGCCTTGCTTATCGAACTAAAATCCTGAGAATCCTACCTAATTGTTTCTGCACTTCTTAGGCCGATCGGACCGCAGTTTCGCTGGCCCCGAAGGGTGCTTCAACAATAAGAACCGTACGGAAATCCGAGGGGACATCAGTCATGTTTATGCGGACATCACCGGGACCCTCGATCCCGAACTGGTTCTGGGAGTCCGGAACGCGTCCGCCACGACCTTGGAATTGGGCCTCGTCGCCTGGCGGATGGACGCCGACGGAAGGTGGACGGAAAGCGAGCGATTGATACCGCCCATCAATTTGGGGGTAAGATAATTCATGGAGATTATCGTTATGTTGTTGGAAAACGTTTTTTAAATGTTTTTATTTTTGTTAATTATAAAAATTAGAAAGCCGAAAGCCCTTCATGCCCTCTCCTTTCTAGTTTTATATATCGAATTAAATTAAAATCAAATATAATTAATATTAATATCCACATTAATAATAGTACCAAACACGTTTTAAAAAATAAAGCAAACAAATTTGCTATTTAGTAAATCGTTTAAACTGCACCTCTTAAATATCGTTTTGCAAATGATCCAAAAAAATTATAATAATATCTGTGTTATTAGTTTCCGCAAATTTCTAAGACATCAGAAAATTTAAAATGTTTTTCAAAAGCTAAGAACACGAAAACAAAAAACATGAAAAAACAGATACAACTATTTTTTTAAATTAAGAAAAAGGGGATTTTTTAAATAAATCTGTTTCGCCAGTAAAAACGAGTAATCACAAATTTATCGTTAAAAAGACTACTTTTTTTAAAAATCATTTAGTATCTTGACGCAAAATTTCTAATATAAATATTAGTTAAATTATTATTAAAAATAAAATGTTTAAAAAAATAAATATGGCAGCCAACTATGTTTTTTTTTTTAAAGTATTTTATTCATTTAATATACTGTATATCGAAATTACAATATTTAAATTTTTGGCTACCCAGGCTTTCTTTCTATTGAATTAAAGGTGCGGTGCGCGTGCGGAGTCAAACTTTTCGTCTTCGATTTTGATAATTTTTGTGAAAACCTAATCCCTACCTCTAATAGCCCATACAAAAATTTTTTTTATCAAAATATCTCCAGTAGTTTAGGAGTTATGACCCCTCAAAAATGGCATTTTTCGACGATTTTGTAGTAACAAAAATATTGCGTTTCCCGTACAAAAACCCGCGATTTTTTCGTTAAAAACACCAAACGGCAGCAGTGATTTTGTGAAGTTTGCCCAGCCTTTCTTTCCTTCACTTCGTGTTTTTAGCGTAAAAATCGAGTTGTTTTGTACGAGAAACGCAATATCTCAAATTAAAGTAGAAAAAGTAGTCGCTTTCTTTGAGTGCATAATTTGTAACGTAAATCGTTATATCCATTGAGCAATTTGTCACGTACAGAATTGTCAAAAAACGCCATTAAGGGGGCGGGGGGGTCATAACTCCTGAACCACTAGAGATATTTTGTTGAAAAATTTTTTGTGGGCTATTGGGAGTAGGGGTAAGGTTTTCACAAGAAATTATCAAAATCGAAGACAAAAAGTTTAACTCCGCACCGCACCTTTAAGTCAAGAAAAGGTAATCAAAAGTATTACGTCGTTACTACGGCAAAATGAGCCACAATTCGTATAAAATATATGCGACTGTGACTCATTTTAAATTATAAAGAGCACGGTATTAACTATAAAATGAGTCACAGTCATGTGTATTTTATAATGACACTGGCTCATTTTGCCGTAGTAACGACGATACAGAAAATTTTCGTACTCCCGAATCCGCCTTGATATTTTATGGTCAAATTTTATAACCGCACCGCACATTCGAAAGTATATAAGACGAAAATAATAATCACTAAAGAGTTTTAGCCCTTTTTCCCAGTAGGGCAGTAGTTATATCTGATTATGTAAATATAACTTATTCATAGCAAGTAAAAGGATTTTAACAAAAAAATGTTAAAAGAAATCTAAAAATATTTTAAAAAATTATTTTTAAAATTCCTTTGTAATAATCAGCACACTTATTATTACAAACAATTAAAAAATCGCGAGAGCTGTTTGTTAAAAAGGCAAAATACGTGCGATGTGATTAAAAGAAGGAAAAGAATAAACTTCCCGGTTACTCCACCAGCTAAGTGCGTGTGATTTTTCTCGGCGCAGAGCGCGCTGATTATTGTAAACGAACTATGAGGCTACTTCCAGTAGTGAGTTTATAAACTGGAAAAGGATAGATAAAAGAAATTTTGCTGGGAGGTTAAAAATTTTTGATTACGTTCTTTTTTTACAAAAAAATAACTCATTTTTTATAAACAATTTTTAAAATTTCGACGATGGACGTGGAAACTTTTATATTTTTCGGAGGGGCGGACGGTATTGCTTCTGTCACAAACAAACATATACACGGGCACCCAGAGTATTCACTTATTTTTATGGTAGATTATATTTTTTCGCGTGGATTATTGCGAAATGCCAGCTATCATCTATGGCAGGGCAGAGTCAGTACTTATCAACATAGGTGAGCTGCGTCGGGGAAACTGGGGGGGGGGGGGTTATTACCCGGAGTAAATCGAATTTTGAATTCTAGGAGTGGGTCCCAGGGGGGTCCGGACCCCCCTAGTATTTTAAGGGGGGTTGACCTGGGGTGCGAAATTTTGAAATCAAGAGGGGGTCAGGTGGGATCCGGTGTCCAAAGCAAAACAGTTTTTAACCATAATAACTTTAATAATTGTTCTTTTTATAGGATAATACTACATTTTCTTGAATAAAAAGCGATATTCTGGTATAAAAAGAGTGTAAAAGCATGAATATGTGATAAAAATCCACGTTTTTGGAAGAAAATGTAGTATAAAAAGATACCTTAAATTTTCCCGAGGGGGGGTCAGATTTCAAAATCTAGAGGGGGTAAAAAAACTCGGAAATTTGGGGGGAGGGGCGTTCTAGATTTTCGTCTAGGGGGGGGGGGGGGCAAAATTTTGAGGCTAGGTGGGGGGTGGAGGTGGACCCCACCCTGCCCCCCCCCCCTTCTCACCTATGCTTATCAATAACACTTATGGCAGTGTATCATTCTAGCGGACGATTAAAACCGGACAAGCCAAACGATAAAGTCTTGTATTATGTGCAGTTCGTTTTATTTTGTAACCCAACAAAATTCTACTCGCGTTTTTAATGCAGACTTGGCACTGCCCCCGGGGTTAAAACGGGGGGGGGCAATTGAGAAAAACGGGGGGGGGCAGGGGGGGCAACTTTTTGAAACGGGTGGGGGCAATAAAACGGGGGGGGGCAAGCAGGGGGGTCAGAAAAAAGAGAAAACAAGCAGAAAAAAGAGAAAAAAAAGAAGGGAAAAGGGAAAAAAGGGACAAAAAAAGCGGAAATCAGGTAAAAATAGGTCTAAAATGGCTTAAAATACATTGAAATAGGCTAAAAACTGCAAAAAATCGTCATCATAGGTCAAAAATGGAGTGATATTTTTAGGGTACTTTTTCATTTTTTGGCGGGGGGGGCAATAAAACGGGGGGGGCAAATCCTCCAATAAAACGGGGGGGGGGCATTTTCAGACCGTGCACAGGTCTGTTAATGCATTAAAAAATAACGTTATCATACTTTTTACATATTTTAAACAATGTGTGTTTTTTTAGCCTCAGAAGAGTCTATTAAGTTTCTTCAAATCCAAGGGTTCCTTAGGTCACGTGACGGTTGGGGACCTGGACGCGGACGGGCGATTGGACCTCGTCCTGCCCTATTGCAAAACCGACGACTGCAATCGGGAACTACTGGTCGGAGTTGTATCCGGGCCGGGTAGGGCCAGATCTTCAGCTTTAGAATGGTTCCTTTAGAAAGGTTCGGGTCTCTTCCGCTTTTTCGACGGGATGAGCTTTATGGCCAATGCGGATGTTTTAAGATTTTCCGTGGAAACTAAAATTTGTGCGAAAAATATGGATTAAAAACAATCTATAGGTGGACATATTTCACTAACAAAAAGGTTTATGTGGACGATAAATATACGAATTAGATTAGCTAATTTTAAATGGCATACACTAATAAAGTTTTTGTATAAATCGACCGATTGACCATACTGTAAGCGAGACGTGCTCACCTGAAGTTTTTTTTTAGTTCACATCATTTTTTTTTTAGAAGTTTTAGTGATTTTTTTACCTTACCTACCTAATATTATTATGTTCCAGAGCTTGCCATTCAAACAATGGGAGTCACAATCATAGGTGAGCACGGTTGGGAAAGCTAGGGGGGTGGTTACCTGGGGTAAATCGACTTTTGAATTCTAGGAGGGGGGTCCCAGGGGGGTCCGGACCCCCTAGCTTTTTTTTTGGGGGGGTTGACACCGGGTGCGAAATTTTGAAATCTAGAGGGGGGACAGGTAGGTGGGGTCCGGTGTCCAAAGCAAAACAGTTTTAAACCATAATAACTTTAATAATTGTTCTTTTTATAGGATAATACTACATTTTATTGAATAAAAAGCCATATTCATGTATAAAAAGTGTGTAAAAGCATGAATATGTGATGAAAATTCACGTTTTTGGAAGAAAATTTAGTATAAAAAAGGTACCTAAAATTTTCCCGAGAGGGGAGGGGGGAGGGTCAGATTTCAAAATCTAGAGGAGGGTCAGGGGTAAAAAATTCGGAAATTCGGGGGGAGGGCCCCCCCCCTAGATTTTCGTCTAGGGGGGGCCAAAATTTCGAGGCTAGGGGGGGGACGTGGACCCCACCCTGCCTTCCCCCCTTTCTCACCTATGGTCACAATATGGCTGGCTGATTGGAATTTAGCATGGGTATCCAGTATTTTGCGACAGGAAGTGGGGAGGGGGTATGCCAAAAACGGGCATTTTACTTGCGGAGGCGGTCGTCCAGGGGGGACGGAAGGTGAGCGTGTGATCTTTTCCTGCCCTTTTCCTTACCACCTTGGCCTTGAGCACCTATTGGTACTAGAAGACATTCAATAAACTGCGCTCTTCTGCCATGGAAGTTAGAACAATAGCATAACAACAACAGACGACATTTTAATTGATTTCCCGCCCTTTACAACTCCGTACCTCTTCCAAGGTTAATCTATGGTCGGACAACCCGAAGCGACCCTACTGGCTCTCCGTGAACATTTCACTGGTGGATCCGGACGGTGGAGAATGGCGGATCCGCAAAAGTCCGGACGAGTCCAAGTTCCGCGTCCGCGTCGGGGACTACAATCTGGACGGATATCCGGATTTGCTTTTTGCCCTGGGGAAGACTTCCGACGACCAGCCTAGTCTCTACCTGGCTTACAATAAGCCCTGCAAGGTGCACTGCTTGTAGACATTTACGGGTCAAGGATTTAAGGCGTTGATAAGTGATTAACCTAGGCAAACTTACGCAAGAAGCAAACTAGCTCAAGTACCTTTAATAATCCCCCCTTGACAACCTACAATTGGAATTACACCACTTTGGAGATCGTGGTTGATTTGGTCTACCAAATCTTAAACAAAATTAAGACTTGAATAAGGTAAACTAACCTTTAGTTATCTTACACTATCCTATTTTATTTTACACTTATATGTTATATCTATGTCTTTTACCTCTATTTCTTTGATTTTTTTATGCTATCTAACTATCATATTATTATTTAATTTATCTTAGGTTACAATTTTATTTTTTTTTGGTTATTTCCTTTTCATTATTATTATTATTATATATTATTCTCATACAAAATGTAAAACTCACATCTGCTCCCTAAAATCCTCTGATAGGGGTGGGACCTTGACTAACATTCTAAATCAACAACAGTGCTGATATAGGGTGGTAGGCGGCAATATATAATATCCATCACCGGCCCGATTCAGCTATAAAAAAAATGGTAATGGGGGTATTGGCGGGTGCATCTGCTCTGAAAGCGAAATTTGAATCCCCTCTCCATAAAAAAATTAGGGGCTTTTCAAATTTTCACTATAATAGTTTATACTTAAATTCACTATAATTTATCTATAATCTATACTATACTTCACTATAATTTTCACTATAATGTTTTGACAAACATAATAAGCCCGTGAACGTCTACAACAAAAAGGGAAACTTATGTGGCGGATGGGAGCGGACCTTCGAAATTCAGTGGAAAATGAACCTTATATCTGGAGTCACGGAAGGAAGTACAGTGCAGTACGGCGCCTTTTTCGACCTCCAAGAAAACGGAAATTTGGACATTCTGCTGCAATACAAGGTAAAAACAAGAAATTGTTTCAACTCGGGATTTGATGTATTTTCGTTTCTAAGTTATTCAAGATATGAGTTATTTTGCGTATCTTGTTTGTGAATTCGCAACACAAGGATTCAGACCTGTGCACGGTTTGAAAATGCCCCCCTCGCTTTATTATGACGCCATCATTGCAAAATTTTTGCAGTTTTTAGCCTATTTCAATGCGATTTAAGCTGTATTAGACCTATTTTTACCTTATTTTCGCTTTTTTTGTCCCTTTTTTTCCTTTTCTTTCTTTTTTCCTCTTTTTCTTCTTCTTTTTTTCTTTCCCCCCTGCTTCCCCCCCATTTTATTGCCCCCCGTTTCAAAAAAGTTGCCCCCCGTGCCCCCCGTTTTGGAATTGCCCCTCCCATTATAACCCCGGGGGGCAGTGCACAGGTCTGAGGATTACATAAAGACTCCCTTCTGCAAATCCGGCTAATCCTTTTTTTAGTGTGACTTGAATGCATTTTACCCGCCGTATAGAAGACGTCTGCATGATCTTGAAATGCCAACCACTGCTATAGTAGTTGTTGTTGTTGAATAACCTAAAACTTATCTTCCCTATGCAGATTATGCAAAGGGCAGGCGCTAAGACAAGCCAGGAGGGGCGAAAATGTTTCACCCCTATGGTTAAGACGACAGTGGTTGGCTCCGGAGGGGTGTGGGCAGTGCGCCCCCCCCCCCCTCGCCGCCAAAAATGAAAAGATACTAACAAATAATTGCGCCGTTTTTGCGAAATTTTGCAACTTTAGCCTATTTTAATGCATTTTAAGCCATTTTAGACCTATTTTTATTTAAAATTCGTTGTTTTTTTCTTTTTTGCCTTTTTTTTTCTCTTTTCCCTGCTTTCCCCGCCCCCCGTTTTATTGCCCACTCCTCCGTTTTCAAAGCTTTGCCCCCTCCGTGCCCCCTTCTCATTTTGGAATTGTCCCCTCCCCCAAAAAAAAATTCCGGAGGGGGGGTCAGTGCACAGGTCTACATATTATAGTTTTTCGATTTCAAAGCAAGTACAGGTAAAAACGCTAAATTTAGTTCGAAAAGTCTTTTTTATTGCATTTTTTAATTTTACCTTTAATTTTCGAAAATGAGGATTACCGATTATCCCCTTTTTATCCACTCTGAGATGGAGAGGGTGGTCTAACAAACCCGTCCCCTTTTACCAGAATTGGGTGGGAGAGGGGTTAAATCCCATCCTGTTACGTGGGTGCGTTTTGAGTTTCGTAAGTTTCGCGAACAGGATTATAAATAACTGTGCTAGATAAGATTTGCAGCCCTTCAAAAGTCAAGATGTAAGATGGGATACACATCTCCTGGGACAGAAGAACAGACCCATGCCATTAAAAAATAGAATCAATTGTTACATTTAAATTGATCTGACGTTTTTAAACAGCGCACCATTATAGGATAAGGATGGGAAATATTTTTTCCGTTTTTTGTCGGATGAAGACCGAGGCGACACTTCCTTTTTAAAAGCTCAAGTCTACACATCCATTTGTGGATCTGTGTGCAGTAAGTTTACCTTCTTGATTTTTTAAATTAGTTTAGTTACATTCGTTTTCGAATGAATTTCATGAATTCCGGCTCCATGAATCTTTAAATTAATTTTTTTACCTAAATTAACATTTTGCTTTTATTCTTATAGTTGATTGGATTTTTGATTGGTATTTTTACAGCGGATACAATGGAATTTTTTTCGCTATTTGTTTTAGAGAACGGGCAAGAGGGTAGCGGTATCGCGGCTCCGGGCGCCACTCTCTACTATCGCAGCGTGGACAGCGACGGCCGCCCCATCCAGGGTCGCCACACCCAACTCAGCCAGTCCACTTACAACGCTCTGGACCTGCCCTACGTCGTGTTCGGACTGGGAAGGACGCCTAATTTTGTAGATGTGCTGGAGGTGAGCTAATGAATAAAACTTATAGCCTATTTATCTAGCTTCAAAATTTAGAACCCTTTAAAAAATCCAAGCACCCTCCCCGATCCCACTCTTTGAAAAATTATTATTATTTCGAGAGCCTTAAAACCCGAAACGGGATTTTAGGAATTGCTAAAAAACATTTAGGGTAACCAGACCTGTGCTCGTCCCCCCCAGGGTTTTATTGGGGGGGCAATTCCAACACGAGGGCAACTTTTTTGAAACGGGGAGGGCAAGCAGGGGAGAAAGAGAAAAAAAAGGGAAAAAAGGGACAAAAAAAGCGAAAACAAGGTAAAAATACATCTAAAACGGCTTAAAATACATTGAAATAGGCTAAAAACTGCAAAAAATTCACGATGATGGCATCATCACAGGTCAAAAATGGCGTCATAATTTTATTGTACTTTTTTCATTTTTGGCGGGGGGCAAATCCTCCAATAAAGCGGGGGCATATCCAGACCGTGCACAGGTCTGGGTAACTGACTTAAAGTCGGCAAGAGCTTAATTTCGGCTACGTATGGCTGGATAAATTTATATCATCTACTCAGCTATTCGTAGTTTATTTCATAACAATGTACATAGGAAAAACTGTGGCCGAAATCACAGCCTGGCCGTCTTTAAGTCAGTTACCCTAATACTATCTTGCTCTAGATTTTGTTTAGATTTTCAAAAACCGTCTAAGCCTAAAAACCACCCCCATCTAAGGCCGGTAGAAATTTTAGATACAGTTAAAAAACTTTCGCCAAAGTTCAAAAAAGATTAAACATTTTTTATATGAAATGTTCATAACATGTTTAAGTTTTTTTTAATAAAAAAACTGGAAAATGCCATCGAAGAAGAAAAAAATACCACTGTGATTGCGTTTGTATGATTTTAACCATCACCCTGAACATCTCGACATGTAACCTTTCCCTCTTATTATTAGTTTTTCCCCAGGCAAATTTTTTTAAACCTTGCTTTTAACAAACCAAACAACCACCGAACGAATTTTTGTTTTAAAAATCATTAATTTTGTAGAAACATTTTAAAAAATATTTAATTTATATTAAACAGTTTTGTTTAAAACTTAAATTTTATTTGTTGGTGTTATTTGATGCAGTGGCGTGCCCAGGGGGGGGGGGGCGGGGGGGGGGGCGGCCCCCCCCCCCGAAATCCGGCGAAGCCGGATTTTTTCGTAAGGGGGGAACCTTACGTTTTTTGAATTTTGGGAGAGAAAATTTTTTTTTTCTTAAATATTAATACAGAAACTTTCCTGATGCCTTCCAAAAGCATATTAATAGTCAAAAAACCAAATTTTTCCCGCTTCGCGGGTAGTTAAAATTGGCAATTTATCTCAGTTTTTCCATTTCCATCGATTTTGCCGCTCAATATTTAAGGCATACACATTAAATAAAACTACTATAAACCATAGGTGGGCAGCCTCTCGGATTTTGGGGGGTATAGGGGGGTCAAATTTTGAGGGGGGTGTACCCAATATTTCCGCGCTGCCTTAAAATGGGCTTAAAACGCGTAAAAAAACGTAAAACAAGCTTATAAACGCTTTAAAACTGT
The DNA here is from genome assembly GCA_030248175.1 of Microlaimidae sp. YZB2_3. Lineage (NCBI taxonomy): Eukaryota > Metazoa > Nematoda > Chromadorea > Desmodorida > Microlaimidae > Microlaimidae sp. YZB2_3. The sequence goes on along the minus strand of JASAMX010030054.1, from coordinate 8,145 downwards.
GTAAAATGTCTGGGGGCGGCAGCCCCCCAGATATGGGGGGTCTGGGGGGCGAGAGCCCCCAGCGGGGTCAAGGGGCAGAGCCCCTTGTCAGGGGGGCCCGGGGGGCAGAATGCCCCCCCCGAGGGAGAAAATTTTTAATTTAAGGCGCTAAAATACACTTGAAATTTTAATTCCAGATGATACTTATTACAAAATTTAAGGTTTCTTATACCTACACATTTAAAACATGCGTTTAAAACGTTAATTAAAGGATAATAGTGTTTATAGTAGTTTTATTAAACTGTATACCTTAACTACAACTCTCCGCGCGAAGCGCGGAAAATTTTTTTTAGTCATTTTATAACACTTAAAAATTTTTCTCCGGGAGGCGAATTTGGGGGGGGGTGTCCCCGGGTACCCCAAATTTAGGGGGGGGGGTGTCAGCAAAATCCGAAATTTTGGGGGGGTATAACCCCCCCCCCCTGCCCACCTATGCTATAAACACTATTAACCTTTTATTAAGGTTTTAAACACATGTTTTAAATGGATAGGAATAAAAATAAACTTAAATTTTGTTTTAATTATCATCTGGAATTAAAATTTCTAGTGTATTTTAGCGCCTTAAATTAAAAATTTTCTCCCCCGGGGGGCATTCTGCCCCCCGGACTCCCCCTGACAAGGGGCTCTGCCCCTTGACCCCGCTGGGGGGCTCTCGCCCCCCCAGACCCCCCATTTCTGGGGGGCTGCCGCCCCCCAGATCCCCCTTTAGGGTTAGTATGTACCACCACCCCCCCGGACCGCCCCCCGAAATGAAATCCGGGGAACGCCACTGATTTGATGTAATATGACAACCCATCGGAATCGGAGTCAGGTCAGCCGGTGTACTTACTTATAACATAACATCTTTCGTTAAGAGATTTTTGCTAAAATAAGGTAATAAAAACACTGGTTTTATTTTTAAATGTAAAGAACTATCAAATATAAATATAGAGACTTCAACAATAAAAATCAAATTACAAAATTAAAACAGATAATTATATATCATGTCTTAAGTTATTTGCAGTATTTTGTTTTTCTTATATTTTTATTAAATCATGATTTTAAAGTTGACAAAGATTAGACAAAAATGTACGTGTTCATAGGTGTCCGACCCTTGACGGCGAGGGGGGGGGGGGTTTGACCCCGGGGTCAGCCCATTTTTTACCAATTTGTAGGCCCACGCGGGGGGGTCAGCCTGGACCAAATTTTCGAAAAATTTTGACCCCGGGGTAGCCTGGACTAAAGGGTCCTTAGGGGGGGAAGCCTGAACTGGGGTACTTAGGGGGGGGGGGAAAGCCTGGACCTGCCAAAAAAGCTTTTGGAAACTGTTAAAAACGTTAACATATTATAAGAGGTACCTTTTTGTTGATTTTTTTTTGCTTCCGGTAAAAGTTTGACCAACTTTCTTCTCTTTTGCGTTTACATAATAAATAATAAATCATTGTATTTTGTTTTTATTTCATTATTTTGCATGCGGCAACTTGCCGGGCAAGTGTTTAACGAACGGCGGCACTCGGCAGTGCAAAAAACGGACCGACCGTTCGTTTTTAAAAAACGGTTCGTTTTTAAAATGAACATCTGAATTTTATTTTTTTGAACTCATAATCTCATTACCAGTTATGCAGTTAATATTAAAGTATAATCACTAGTATAATAATGATTTAAATTGCCCTTAATGAAATAAATATTCAAACTATTTCAAATAAGATCTGGCTTTTTTATTGTGTTTACAATTTAAGTAAACAGTTTTTACCACCAAGATCATTCCAATATGTTAGAAAGTATAAATCTAAGCGTGAAAAGCATTCTTTTAGAGAAGACTGCAATTAAACCTTTTAGTGGTTTTAACTTTGGTACTTTGCGCCTGATGAAGACTTCTGTCGAAACAAAACTTCTGCTTATTGTTTTAGTAATTTTTGTCATATATAAATTCAAAGCAGTTTTTTGTCGTGCTTCTAGCTCCTATGAGCAAAAGTACCATAATTTTCATGAAAAAATGATTTGCTATTTTAATTTCAATTGATTGAAGTATTATATCTTCAAAGATAAATGCATAAGCTATGCAAATTTCAAAAAATAACTTAGTTTATTTTTGGCTGCACCATAGTTGTCCAGCAATTATTTTATTTACATATCAAACACACTTCCTATGTGTTATTTTCATAATATGGATAACGGTATCCCAGCTGCTGTGTCATTTGAATTTACCAAAATTCAACACCTCTTATATATTGAATTTACCAAAATTCAACATCTCTTATATTTTGTTGCTGTTGACGGAGCGCGTAAAACCGCTAGGATGTCTCCAATATGTCACAGTTTGCTCCATCTTCACGCTAATTTGTGGCTGTTGATGGCGGATTACCAAACCAAATAGCTATGATTCCCATTTTAGTAAAAATTGTAGGCCACATTTGGAGGCTTTATTTATATGCTGCATATTTAATATGAATAAAAACTAGTACAACAGCCTTTAAGAAATATAGCAAATGTTTACAAAAACGAAGTATTAATTTCAAAAAATCTATGTTATAGAATTAATTTTGTGGCTTTGCTTTAAAATATGCTTGGTTTTAGAAATTCTCAAGCTTTTTAAACCTTTTTATTTTGATTTATAAAGGCTACATGACTAATATTCAAATTAATATTAAAATTTATTAATTTATATATATATATATATATATATATATATTATATAATAAAATATTAAATTTGGCCTAAAAGTCATATTATGCGGCTCAATAAAGCCACTATTTGGAAAAACTGGAAATAAAAAATTTTTGTACTCAGTAAGCAATTTTATTCAGTACACGCCTTTAATATATTGAGTTACTTAAAGTAATTCTTTAGACTAAATTTGTTGTTCCCTTTTTCATACAGCTGTATTATTTATACTAAATGGGCTTTCATCCTTTTGGTTATTTTCAGATTTGAAAAGGTATAAAAGTTATTTAACCTATGGTAAAATAAAATAGAAAAGCTATCAATCTTACCAATTATATATATATTTAAATACAGCGTTTTATATTGTTTTAATACAATAATATTAGAACTTAATAGATTTGAATCTGTTAGCACAGTTTTTACATTTAATGTAAGGTTGGTTATCAAACATCTTGTTTCACAAAAAAAGCACAATCCTTATGTGTTAACCCTAAGCAAGCCTAAGCAAAAACCTAAAAATGAAGCTACAAATATTTAAATATTAAATAATTAATTTGCACCAAATTAAAAATATTAATACAAAAGATATACATAGCTAAATACACACGCTGTTATTATCACTGGTGTATTTATAATAACTTTTATGTTATTCAACAAAAAAATTTTAGATAAGGGGGGGTGGAACAGCTGTTAGGGGGGGGGATTGTCAAAAACGCCTTCAGGGGGGGGGGGGTCGGCCTGGACCGGGATTTTAGGGGGGGAGGGTCCAAAATGGGCGCTAGGGGGGAGGGGTACCCTGGACCGGTCCTCAGGGGGGGGGGGGCGGTCCGGGCAGTCCGGGCAGGTCGGACACCTATGTACGTGTTACAATTCCTATCACCACGATTACATAATATTAGGTGGAATTTTTTTAGTTTTATTTATAAGGTTTTGCGAAAATATGTAAAAATATTTGTTAGTGTCTCGCCAACTGCACCATGTTTAACTTAAACATGGTGCAGTTGAAGTTGAAGTACCTTAAACAGTTTAAGGTAGGGTATCTAAATTTAACCAAAGCAAAACTTTACAATTATTTCAAGACACATTCTGAGGTGACGTAAACGTGTATTTGATTAGGAAGACCCTTGTAAAACCCTCAGGGTTTCGTCGCAGTCTCTAATTAATCTGCTAAGTTGGTCCTTGGCAGTGTCCAAATGACGACGGTGTCTCAGCTGAAAAAAGTCATCCACGCTTTGGGATTTATGTTGATCTTCCAGATAACAGTCGCTGTAGTAGGTGGAGGTAATTGAGGAAGTAAAATTCTCCCGGTGCTCTGGATTGTTGGTATGCTTCTTCGCCTTCGGCCTTGGATTTTCGTTGTTTTTAATCTTTTTGGCACCTTTTAAAAAAGAACATCAAAAAATAATATGCTCTTCAAACCTCATCAAAAATTTTACTACAAAGCAGGGACGTAGCCAGGGGGGGGGGCGGCCGCCCCCCCCCCCCAAACGGTCGGACAGGAGGAAAAATAAGGATAGTGGTTGGGCGGGGGGGGCGGCCGCCCCCCCCCCCGAAATGGTCGCCAAATAGTAAAATTTGGGGTTTTCAGATGCTAAAAATTCAAAATTTTCTAGCGCCTCGCTAATCGCTCGGCGCCAAACTTTAAAATAATTTTAGTACCCCAATGGATCCCCAAAAACTAAAAATTTGTTCCGCTTCGCTTCGCTCAGCGGTCACTTTCTATAGTATACATACATTATATCTCGTTATTTATGTTGCCTGGTGCTAATGTTATTTCAAAGTTAGTACAATAATTTTTATAAGTAATAAGTACTACACAGAAAGCAAAACAAACAAAAAATAACAATCATATTGGTTGATTTATGTACCTCCCCCTCCTAAATTTTCCTGCCGCCTATAGCATTGGCTCGGATTTTTTTCATATAGGTAGCTACCCTAAAAAACATGGAGCCGAGATGCCGCTGATATGCTTTGGTTTAAAATGTGGGTTTAGCCAAGGGGTGTGAAACTAACCTCTCTAAATTCCTTTTTTGTAAAATCCAGGCTCTGCCAATGTGTGCTTATGTAATTTTTAACTAAGAAAACATGTTTTTACCGCTAAAAACATTAGATAATAGGTTATTAGGCCAAAAACAGTGTATTATACAGCTTTATCTACGTTTATCCCTGCTTTTTTAACGTTTTCAAAAATTAAGGGGGGGCTCCGCCCCCCCCCCAAATAAAACTCTGGCTACGTCCCTGCTACAAAGGTGTCCTTATTTTTGTTAAAACTCGCAAATTTTATTGCATTTGCCAATAGGGTTTTCACAGCAAAATAAACATAGGTTTTTGTATTCCATGTTAACCCTTTGGAATTTTTTCCGCTGCAAATCCGCGGAAGGTGTTTCGCGCCAGTGCTACATTGTGTTAAATTCCGCGTCCCGACGATCGGAAACGCGGAGATTAACACAGTGCAGCACTGGCGCGAAATACCTTCAGCGGATTTGCAGCGCTTTTTGGACGAAAAAATCCGAAAATGTTAAGATCTACCTACAATGTCAGTATATAATTGTTCCGATATAATGCTTTAAAATCAAAAAAATATTAAAAAAATTAAATTTACCAAAGTTATTATGGCAAATACGGTTGTTTATACCGCTAAAAGTTTCTTCAATTAATTAGTTTCTTCTAGACTATTCGCCATTCATTCAAATTTTAGTTTAAACAAATTATGATAAATTATGGCTGATCTAATATATTAATTTCAAAAATGCACCGATTTTTAAACTTAAATATTTGGAGAGGTAAACTAAGCTTTTAAATTTGATTGATACATTTTTAGACTTACTGTTTTTGACGCTAAGAAAGTTCTTGTTTTCCTCTTTTAGTTCATTGATCATGTCTTCCATTATTTCCTTTTGAGATGCATGATGCTGGAGGTTTTTTGTTAGAATTTCCACGTGTTCTTTATTCTATAGCAAACGCTTGTTTTTACAGTGATTGCACAAAATTGTTATCAAAATTATTAATACTGTATTTGGTGTTACTTATTTAGTAGGCTTGGCTATTGCTCGGACCGAATTTCCCAGTTTCTCAAGTCACAATTTTTGCACTAAGGTGCAGTGAATAAAATTATCTTTAATTAAAACAAATAGAAACAAAATTTAAAATAAACGTATAATGATTCGCATTCGCGGTAAGTTTTAGTTATCACATGAGATGAATAACATTGTTCTGTATTATTTGATAATTATTAATTTGTTATTTTTTTAATAATTAATAATCCATCCTATCCGTTTTTTTGCAACTGAAAACGAGACATATAACTTAATGTGTATGATTTTGTTGTTAGGATTTTAGTAGTTTTTTAAATAAAAATTGGAAATTATGGTTGATATTAAAATTATACAATACCACAAGTAAAAAATTATCATTGGCGTTCGCCTTTTTTTTTTTGTTCCAGACCCTAAAAACATAAGATTTTGCCAACCTTAGGTTTTAATGGTAAGATTTATATTATGTAGATAAAAAATAAATATTAATTTTTTTAATTAATAACTAGCCTGTTGAGATAATTTATTAGCCTTTTTGAGTTCAGCTTGTGCGTTTGAAAATTCTTGAGTTTTTTGCACATTCATTGACTCCAAATATTTGCATTTCTAAAAAAACAATTTCTACATCTTCACATTTTTTATTAATAATTCTTTACATTGTATATTATACAATAATCTAAATCGTTAAAATAAAATTAGTTTTTTCCCATAATTAAATTAAACGTCCTCCTGCTCCTAGTAATATTTATCATTGTTGGAACTTGAAACAAAATATACTATAGTTTTAGTTTATTTGGCTTAAACAAATTATTATTTAAAAATTTGAATCCTAATTATAAAATGAATTATTTAAGTTTTGTATTTAAATCCTGATTATTACAGAAAAATTATACATAGGATTAATTTTAAAATAAAACAAAAAATCGTACATTGACCAATAATTGCACTTCTGTTTTTAATTGATTTGTAAATTTGAGAAATAATTCATTTTCACTGCTATCCGGCAGGTCATCCTAAATAACGACAGTTTTATTAACCCTTTAAGAGTTTTTTATCCAGAAGCCCCCGCAAATCTGCAGAAGGTATTCCGCGTCAGTTCTGCTCAATGTTAAACTCAATTCCGCGTCTCGACGGCGATCAGCACGGCGTTTAATATTGAGCAGCACAGACGCGGAATCTCTTCCGCAAAGGTGAAAGGTGAAATAAAGGTTAAAGCTGAAATATTGTATATACTTAAAAATATATAATAATTTAGGCCAATAAAGCAGACCTATACACGGTCTGGAAATGCCCTCCCCCGGAATATTAGTGGCTGGTTGTGCCCTTAGGTGGGCAGTGGGTATACCCCCTCAAAAAAATTCCGATTATAGCCGACACCCCCTCCCCTAAGTTTGGATGTACCCCGGACACTCCACTAAAATTTGGGGGTCTCAGTACTAAAAACGCTAAAAATGGAGTATTTGAGGTTTACCCCAAAAAAAATTTTGGGACTCCCCCTCCAAAATTTGGGGGTCGGGTATACGCCCCCCTCCCCAAAAAAAATCCGAGAGGCTTTCCACGTATGGTTGTGCGTGCCCCCACCCCCGTTTTATTGCACCTCCCCCACCTGTAATCAAAAAGTACCCAAAAATTATGGCGCCATTTTTGACCTATTATGACGTCATATTCGCAAAATGTTTGCAGTTTTTAGCCTATTTCATTGCTTTTTAAATCATTTTAGACTTATTTTTACTTAAGCTTCGCCTTTTTTGTCCCTTTTTCCATATTTTTTTTCTCCTCAGCTTGTCCCCCGTTTTTATGCCTCCCCCGGCTGTTTCAAAAAAGTTGTTCCCCGTGCCCATAGGTGGGCAGTGGGATGGTTTGGGGCTGGGGGTTTACCCCCAAAAAATCCCGATTATAGCCGACACCCCCACCCCCTCTCCCTAGGTGGGCAGCCTCTCGGATTTTGGGGGGGTCAAATTTTAGGGGGGGTGTCCAGAAAGACCCAAACTTTGAGGGGGGTGTACCCAATATTTCCGCGCTGCCTTAAAATGAGCTTAAAACGCGTAAAAAAACGTAAAACAAGCTTATAAATGCTTTAAAACTGTGTAAGATTAAAATGAGACCTTATTGCAACTTATAAATTTTATTTTTTTAATTCTTTTAATAATAATGTGCAGTGGCGCAGTCAGGATTTCATTTCAGGGGCGTGGGTCCTGGGGGGGAGAAAAAGTGTTGTTAAAGCGGTGCGAAGCGCCGCCGCCTGCGCCGCGTAGCGGTGCCAGCCGACGCGAAGCGTCGGCCGGGGCTCTGGGGGGTGTCCCCCAGCCGTGGAGGCGAAGATTTTTTAAAATATATACTAAAAACGGCTTAAAAATCCTGGTGATCCCGTGAACATACATTTTACTTTTGTTTTTTTAAATACAGGAACTGAACGTGTCAACATAAAACT
>JASAMX010030053.1:0-18223 GCA_030248175.1 Microlaimidae sp. YZB2_3 | reverse complement strand
TATTACTACAATGAATCAGACGGTGTAACGCATACAATGGGCACGGGGGGAGGTCAGAGGGGGGGGGTTAACCCCCCCAAATTCTGAAATGGGGGGTTTACGTTTAACCCCCCCTTAAAAGTGAGGGGGGAGAAAAAAGATTAACCCCTAATTAAAAAAAATGAAGAAAAACATGTCTTTAAATGATTTGTAACTGCTTCGAAACTTAAGTTTTAAGGTTAAAATGAATGTTTTAAGCAATATAAGCAATAATTTAAGCTCAAAAATGCAATAAAAACGGCCTTTTTGACCTAAATTAGCGTTTTTTACCTATTTTTTCTTCTTTAAAATCGAAAAACGGTATATGGGTAAAATGTACTTACCCAGAAAAAAAAATGCTTAAAAGCGTTTCTCGGATTTTAACCTCCCCCACTCCGGACCAGCTTGCCCATGTATGGTGTAACGTTTGCCACTTTATTAAAAAAAGTAAGTAAAAATCTTTTTTTTAATATTTGCAAAAAGCAGCAGCATTTTTGGACTTGAAATATTTAATGCTTCCAGTTATACATGAGCATGGATCGGCAAACTAGTGGGGGGAGGGAGTGTCTACCCCGGGTAAATGGCCCTTTGAAAGCTAGGAGAGGGTCCATGGGGAGTCTGTACCTCCCCGCCCTAGCTTTTTAGAGGGGGGGTCAACCCAGGGTAGACCAGTGTGAAATCCAGAGGGTGGTCAGAGGGGTCTGGTTTCCAAACAAAGTCATATTAAATCATTTATTTAAGTTTTTGAGCACTAATATTCAATTTTATATGCTAAAATAGGCTATTTATGTATAAAAAAAGTACAAAAGTACTGTTTTTTTAGTATAAAATTGTGTTTGTGACTGTAAATTTTGACCTAAATTCATACACAAAATTTGGCTCGGAAGGGAGGGGGGAGAGGGGGTCAATTTAGAACTCCTCCAGAGAGGGGTAGCGTATCAAAATTAAAAAATTTTGGGGGGAGGGGGCCTGGATTTTTTTCTAGGGGAGGGGGTTCCAAATTTCGACGCTAGGGGGGGACCCCATTCTACCCCCTATGCTCATGTATGCTTCCAGTAGAAACAAGTGATTTTTGAATGTGAACTGTAAAGAACACTATGGTTTAAAAAAACTTTAAAAAACTAGAGTTGAGTTATGCGTTGCGCACTGAATTAAAAATTGGGGTAAAAGTAAAAATAGGTAAAATTAAAATAATTAGAAAGTAAGTCATTTACCATAATTTATATTATTATATGATTTTTAAAATAATTACTGATGAATAATTAGTTTTAAAAAACAACACACTTTATTGTTGTAAGTATTATCATAGTTCCATTCTTTTATAAAGTAAAACCATGTCGGATTATGTTTTGGCACGGAGTAAATGTCACCTTTAGGTTACGGTGGGTCCGAAAACTACGAACGGACAAGACGGTCACAATTTACCCGAACAATCTGACCGACGATTACTTACGATGATAAACACTAAATGTTATTTATCAATTGCACATCATTACAGTAAAAAAACCTATCACTTTAAAATGATAACTTGCATTCAAATAGTGAGCAATAAAGCTTGAAGACCAGTATAATTATAACAAAATCAACTAAATAAATCAACCAAATCAACTAAATCCGTTTCTGGAGGTGTCATATCGGTCGGAAAATAACTCAGTAGTTTTCTAAAAAGTTGATTTCTTCTCTCTTGTAACATTTCCAGCGATTGAGTTTCGCTTTGAAATAATCTTGATAGCCATTATGATAAAACTGAAAAAAAATTTAAGGATCACGGTATAATCAAGTTCTAAAACAGTTTTTTTCCCTAAATTAAAACCTAAAAAATTAAATTCAAACCATTTTAAGACCTAGTAAATTAAATTAAGACCTTATTTTGAAGTACATTTTTTGTGGAAAACAGTGTAGACGTCATTTGTAGTCGTTGTAGAAATAATAATTATATATTTTTTAAAAAAATTCAATAATTTTGTAAAAATTTATGCGACAGTATATGATTGAATTCGTTGTTTTATTTGCGTGTTTTGAAAATATTTAAAGTTTTTAGTTTTAAAGAAAATTTAACTTAATTATTCAGGAAATCAGCAAAAATTATTCAATTGGTAACGTCCCCGGAAAAATTTAGGGAATGCTGGATTTAGGAAAGACAAACTCCACTTCATTGGTACGTACTCCACTTAAGAGATAAGTTTTAGGCAATGCATATGCAACAACACCAAGTTTATTGGTGATAAAACACATGCAGCCATTCACACGCACGTACACACACACACACACACACACACACACACACACACACACACACACACTTACATCCCAGCACAGAGATTTGACGTTTAATCTTCAAATAATATTAATGTTTTACATAAATATTATTATTATTTTAATATAATAACATATTATGTTTTACTTTTTTTTTGCATTTTTACGACTATTTTTTTTCGTTTTTAAAGTTTATTCAAAAAATTTAGACAAAAAATGTCGACAAAATAATTTTATGGTTTTAAGTTAGGACAAAAAATAGGACGGGGCTCAGGGGTGTGTGTGTGTGTGTGTGTGTGTGTGTGTGTGTGTGTATACGTGTGCACAATGGCTGCATGTTATGCACAATAAACTTGGTGTATTTGCATATGCATACCTAAAACTTATCTCTTAAGTGGAGTACGTACCAATAAAGTGGAGTTTGTCTTTCCTAGAGATGCATTCCTAATTTTTTAGGGGGACACTACAATTAAATAATTTTTGTGAATAATTAAGTTAAATTTTCTTTTAAAACTAAAAACTTTAAACATCAAAACACGCAAATAAAACGGAGCGAATTCAATCATATACTGTCGCATAATTTTTACAATTTTTTTAAAAATATTACAAATTATTTCTACAACGAGATTCCAAATGACGCTGTTTTCCCACAAAAATGGTAAGGGTCTTAATTTAATTTACTAGGAAAATGGTTTGAATTTAATTTTTAGGTTTTTAATTTAAAAAACTGTTTTAAAAAAATTCAAATTATACCGTGGATCCCTTAAATTTTTTTTAGTTTCGTGGCTCGCCGCTGCAATTATTTTCGAAGCGAAACTCAATCGCTGGAAATGTTACAAGAGAAGAAATCAACTTTTTTCAAAAACTACTGAGTTATTTTCCGACCGATAACACCCTCCAAAAACGATTTAGTTGATTTGGTTGATTTATTTAGTTCATTTTTTTGTTATAGTATACTCGTCTTTCAACTTTATTATTTTAGCTATTTTGAATGCAAGTTATCATTTTAAAGTGATAGGTTTTTTTACTGTAATGATGTGCAATTGATAAATAACATTTAGTGTTTATCATCGTAATCCATCAGTACAGACATGTCGTGCAATATTGACCATATTTGTCCGTTCGTAGTTTTTTTCGGAGAACCCACCTTAATTTAAAGGTGACATTTACTCCGTGCCAAAAATAATGCAACATGAGTTTATAAAAGAATGGAACTATGAGTGATACTTTACAACAATAAAGTGTGTTGTTTTTTAAAACTAATTATTCATCAGTAATTATTTTTTAAAAATCATATAATAATATAAATTATGGTAAATGACTTACTTTCTAATTATTTTAATTTTACCTATTTTTACTTTCCCCAATTTTTAGTTAAGTACACAATTACATAGTTTCAATTCTAGTTTTTTCTAAACTTTAAAGTTCATAAGTGTAATTTCACATTCAAAACTGTAGCTATTTACTGGGACACTTACATGACATAGGGGTGATGGGGTCCCCCCTAAAATTTGGAACCCCTCCCTCTTACGTCTAGGACGGGCACGTTTTACTACCTTAGCCGGTTAAATAATTAAGGTATAAAACCATATTTACCGTGTTTAGAAGTCCAAATCCCCCTCCGTGAACTCCCAGGGTCGGTTCAGCATAGCGGGTCTGACCAAGATCAACCGGTTCAAGCCTATGAACGGACACAAGAAATTAGAAGAAGGCAAAAGTGGTGAACTTTCTACGCTCAACTCTCTTAACGGAAGTGATTTAAACACAATATCTGATTCTGGAATATTGTAGTTTGTTTTATTTTTTGTATTTTATTACTGTTTTGTGACAATAAAAAATTATATCGCTGAACCTTCACATTAAAATATTTTTACATGCTTAAAAAAACTAAAAATTGGGTGGTTACTTACTATAATATATACAAACATTGAAAAATGCTCTAAAATAGAGCAGGAAAAAGGGGCAATTGTCTCCCATCGTATGTTCACACAGAAAAGATGTATACTAGTATGAGATGGACATAGGAAATTTGCATCTAGTTTGTGCAGCGGCTTACTAAATAAAAAAAAATTTATAGCATTATGATAATGATTTGTTTATACGGTGAACTAAAGATGAATTCCATATTAGAGGTAACTTATCTTGCTTACAAGAGTTAGAAGAATCAACTTTACGGTAAAAATTGTTTGTATGTACCCCACTCCAGTATTTTAGAAATTCTTCCAAAACAATTTAAGTCACATATTTGAGAGACGAGTGGATTTGGAAAATTATTAATGCCCGATTTTCCAGTGACGTTTCAGAAAACATTTTAGTGGCACATGATTAGGAACCTTTTAAAATTTCAATTTTGACACAGGCGAGTAATGTCTCATTTTTAAGCTTTCGACGGACTGCTTTCAATAATATAAGCAATTTTGCCCTAAAAAACGGGTAGCCAAAATAACCGCTTTGTACTAAACACGTAAGAATTTTAAGGACTCTTAAATGTTCTATAGTATTCGTAATCACGTGATATATGTTTTGCTCTATGAGAAAGTTGTGGGAGGAGCTAAAAATTGAAGATTTCTACATTCATTGGAGATCATTTTTTTCCAAGAGCTAATTGGATGAAAGTGATTATATAAGGTCATATCTCTGTGAAGATCTTTAGCAGTGAACAACTTCCGTTTAAACTTATTCGGAGTGGTTTTTTTCATTTTTAATGGTTACCGGTTACATGACCCCAAAAACCCATACAAGTGAAAAATTGTTATTATGATTTAAGTGTCGTGTTTATATTTATATGAAAGCTTCCGGCACAATGATTTTAAAAAATGTGTTTTATTTATTTTTATCCAGTAGTTTTCTATTTTTTGCACCATCAATGTTACCAAAAAGTTTTTAGGGGTGGTTTTTAAAATTTTATTATAATACCATCTTGTGAAATACTCCTATAAAAGCTCTTGACACCATGAAGTGAAAATTATTAACGCAATTAAGACCCAAAATACCATTTTTACATTAATTTTTAATAGATAATTTTTATAAATTTATGCTCATATAAATTCTATTGAGACGCTGATGTAAAAATATGAATTTTAAACCGATCCACCCAATGGTTATCACTTTTGTACACCAGAATGCAAACCCCTAAAGCCTTTTTTACAAATTTTGGTCCAGGACCCCACGTGCTGACAATATTACAAAATAAAAAATATACTACTGTAACGTTAAGTTCAGAATGTAAAAAAAAATTTACTAATAACAGCGTTATAAATAAAATACACTTCAAACATTAAATAAACATAAAGTGTGGTAGTGGACGGTATGCTATGCAGAAAATGTAGTAAATTGACGTAAATTTAAAACTATTTAATTGAACACATAAAAAATCATCATAAAGAGTGCAGTGTTTGATTATTGTATGCTTTACGTCATTGAATGATTATAAAAAAGCTAATTTCAAATTTTTTCTAGTACAAAAAAATTAAAACCAAAAGTGCTCCATTTAAATGACTATAACAAATTATTGTTTTGAAAACAAAAAGTAATCAAACAATATTACGCAGTTAAAACCAGATACCTTTTAAAACATCAGAATCTTCCTTACGAGTTTAATTGGGTAAGTTTTATATGAACTGGTATATTAATTATCGTATTTTCGGTATATCCTGCTGTGATCTATCCCAACCTTATGTTTAGTATATACGTCAGACATAAATTGTCAATAAAACAATAATGCAAACTTTGATTAATCAGTAAAAAGCAAAATTCATCATTGAAAAGTACAAAATGTATGACTAAGAAATGTCCGCAGAAAAACTGGTCATAAAAACGATATTTTTTATTGTCTCAACTAAATCAATAATTCTTCAAAATAAAACAAAGATAAATCTTTTTTTTGCTCAAAAATATTTATGCAAATTACGCTGGAGTCGCAGTCAATGATTTTCATTATTATATTGACAATTCAAAATTAAAATGATTCAAGGCAAAACAGACGCGGCTGGTTTTTTGTGACAATAAAAATAAAAGAAAAATAGAAGGAAATTTAGTGACAGTTTAATTAAAAAATACAGTAAATTCATAACACCATAACAATCATAATTTAATCTCTAACTTTCATAAAATTATAATTGGTTGCTTGTAAGTGGTGTTAAATTGCTATATAGTATCTTTTATTTCTCAAACTATCTTTAGTTGCTGTATAACCCGAAAGTTTTTTAATCTGTGACACTTTTATCTATGATTTGATTGGTAACATGCCCCCTATTTTTTATTCTCTGATCAATTACATCATCCACATCTAGCCTTTCGTAAAAACAGTTTAATAGCTAAAATAAATATTTAAATATAATCAAACACGCTTACACCATAAATGGCAATTTTAAAAACTTCAGAGAATTTTGTCTATTTAAAAAAACTACATTTTTTATTTTGTAAAAAACTACAAAATTTTACTTGTTCTCATTATTTTCCTTCTATTTTTCAAAGGTCACTTTCCCGCAATTTTCTTCTAACTACAATTTTTTATTTTTTAATTATAATTTTTTAACCTAAAGGTAAACCCAACGTGGCTGCAACAGTTGTTCGTTGGACTGAAAAATGCCCCCCATTAAGTAACCACTGAAATCACGAGAATCTGACGTCACTCATATCAGCCAATCAGAATTCAGAAAATGAAAGATTTGAAGAAGAAAGCAACTTCAGATGGTATTTTAGGAATAATTTTTATTTTGTGACATAAAAAAAGAAAATAGTTGTTTAATGAACGCGTGAACACACTGTTGCAGCTACGTTTGGTTTGCCTATAGTTTGCAATTTTTTTGTTAAAATCTTAAATTTTAATTTAGAGATTTTTTTAAAACAAGATAAAATAGGTGTAAACATAAAATTTTAGTAAAAATATTTAAGATTACTGTGATTTATAACAATTTCACGGGTTATAATGTGTTTTACAATAATATCTATAAAGCATGCACACTTTAGACCAACTACTTAATATAATTTCGAAATCTTGAGACCTTGTAGTAATAAAATTATTACTAAATAACAGTCATAATACTGTTAACACATGATGCTGTTTTAAAATGACATTATACAATACATTCCTGTTTCTTTCTCGTTTTAGTAAGACTGCCATCTTGATATTCTTCGTTGTTATTGTCCAACTTCTGTTGTTCCATCTTGCGCGGCTGCAGGAACATGCTGGCTCCGTTTTCTTCTCCATAGTCACTTTTAGGTGTTTGATTTCCGTCTTCAGGAAAACCATCTTTCTGTAGGAGCTTGGGGCTTCGACTTTGGCTTGGGGTTGAACTGCGTCTAACACCGTCTGAAATTTAAATAATTACATATTAAAGTCATCAAACAAAACAAAACCGACACTAAATGAGCTGTTAGGATTTTAACGTTTCATATAATTTTGATATAAATCCTTATTCATTAAAAATCAATCTTAAACTACACACCACACATAGACTTACTGCTAAAAAAACTTACTATTTGATTTAGGTGACATTGTTGAAGAGCTAAGTTCCAGATTGATATAAGCTCGTTTAATTTTTTCTTTTAGACCAGGTATTATGCGAATTTTATCTTCTAAACGAGTGTAACGTCGAAAAAACAATGTTAGTTGGCATATTGCACACATTTGAATCATCAAAAACGATAAAGAAGCGACCACCATTGAATAACCTAAAAAAACTATGTTCTTTAATTTGGATTTAAATTTTGGTTTAGTTTTAAACAATTCAATTTTTAGTCAAGTTTTTTGATTCGAATCCTGCATTCAAAAGTGTCGTGTATCATAAAAAATAGAATTGGTTAACAACTTGTAATGGGCAATTTGTACAAACATTTTAAGAAACGCAACTGTGGTAGCCACATTATATGTTTAAAATTTGGTTAAATTCAAACCAGTAATATTTCATTAGGGCTGTTTTCCTAAAAAACATAGAATCTGTAAAAGTGGATATTTTGAATTTATTTTTTATATAACTTAGAATTATTTGGTTTTTTAATTAGAAACGAAGATTTAAAATTAAAAACAACATACATAATTATGTGAAGTCCTTTCAAACTTATATTCTTATAAGCCAATTTTTTTAAGTTGTCACAATTTTATACAAGAAAAAAGAATTGAGGGACTTTTGTATTGAAAAAATAGAAGTTAAAGAATTTTTTAAATTTAAAATAGATATATGATTGGTTAGAAATAAGGTTTATTGAGGCTTTTTAGATGAATTTACAAAATAAATGCAGTGGGTCGTCAGTCACTTATAACCGAATTTTTTTAAATTGAAATACTTCATCGATGTGCACCTGTGCATCTTATTCAACCAAATTTTTACGGTTTGTTCATAGTGCAATAATAATTTTTTCAGATTAAATTCTTGCTGTTTTGGTGGCATCCTTATTGAGTGAAAAAATTTATTTGAATCTTATACTGGTAAAAAAAGAAAGAAATAAAAATCCAAGTTCTATCGCTTGTTTAAAAAATGGGTTACCGTAATGAAACTTGTACTGTGATTCGTTTCCGTCAGCTGTTGGTTTCATTCTAGGAGCCATTTCAATATCCACGGTACAAATGTACTGCATTACACTTAAGCATATACTAAAACCTAAAAAACCAATGGGGAAAAATTTAAATAGAATTTTTCAATGCGTTTCAATGCATTTTTCAATTTCAATTCAATTTCATTTGATAATTAAATTAAAAAGTCTGGCGAAAAAATAATAATCCACATAGGAAAAATAGTAATAATTAAAAAAATAACAATCTCTGTAAAATATTTATAAAGGAATTTCTAACACTACCTGAACCGATATAGGTTACAGCAGCATAAAATGTTTTAACATTTCGTTGGATATATCCATAAATAGTTAAAGTTATTGCTATACAGTTAGCAAGCAGACTTACTGCTAGCAGGACTGGCACAATGTCTACATTTTCTAAAACAATAATAATAAATAGCAATACAGTAAATTATTAAAAACAACAAACTTATTAAATTAAACAGTACACACTAAAGTATTAAACAATCTGGTAGTGGTTTTCTTGAGATATAAATTTAGAGGATTCATAAAAAGAAAAAAAAACTATAATCTGTACAAAAAAGTACCAGTACTGTAATCTCCCCAGTACCATGTACTGGAGACAAACTTGATTTATAAATTGTTATAGCTCGCTAACGGACCAGAGTATTCGTAGTGGTAATCTGGTAGTGGTTTTCTTGAGATATAAATTTCGAAGATTCATAAAAAGAAAAAAAACTATAATCTGTACAAAAAATTCCATGTATACTGGCGACAAACTTGAATTATAGATTGTTATAGCTCGCTAACGGACCAGAGTATTCATACGGGGTATATATCCTAACATAGCTTAGATTCTTGGCTATAGGCAAAAATGATAAACAAATGTGTTTCTGAATAACATCATGACTGCGGTTGATACAGTGAAAAACCTAGTCTCAAAATAAACAACACTTTTTCTTTTCCTAGCCGTTTGGTATGCTAAAGTTTCAAGTCTATTTACATTATTTTCTTAATATTTGCGCGAAAATCGTCTTCTGATTTTTCAATAACTTGTTTAACGCGCGTGGTTTTTGAGCGTGAGGATTTTTAACAAAAAAAAAATCAAAAAATTGTTCCAAAAAAGTGTCATCAAACGTGCAACGTTTTTTGGAACTGTCCTAGAAAAATTAAATTTATCGGGAGGTGACTCCCAAAAATTTTTTGGGAGGTTAACTTCCAGAAAATAGAACGGTTGACGAAATGTAGAAAATCAGCAATTAATTAAGCCTTAAAACATGGTAATGACCAAAAAGTATGAGAGTATACAGTTTGATTTGCACACTCAATCACTTAAGCCCCGTTCAGACTGAGGTGGCAATGCCACCGCGAGGTGGCATTGCCACCGCTGTTGTGTCCAACGTTAAACATATAACGTGTTCACATTGAGGTGGCAATGCCACCTTGCGGTGGCAATGCCACCGCGAGGTGGCAATGTCACCTTGCGGTGGCAATGCCACCGCTGTTGTGTTCGATCCACAACTCCGTCATCGGTGGCAGCTCTCTCAAGAACAAAAACGCATGGGAACGCGCGCATTGTTAAAAAATCAATGAAAATATTACGGTTTTTACATAAACGCTTTCATTGTATAAGCAAAACCGGCAAACAATATTGCGGTGTAAATAGAAAAACGCGTGAAAACGCGTAAATTGCATAAATGAAAAAATTATATAGCAAAACCGTGTTTAGCAAAACAAAAAATAATGATCTTTTATGAAAAAATTTTAAGTAGTTTTTGCGAATTTTAAACACACGTACATGCATAGCATGGAAAGTGCTTGAATATGAATTTGCAATTTTTTATGCATTAATAAAAGATTTGCAAATTTTTCTGCTGCACAGTTTTTAATATAATTTATTGCGCGGCTTTAGGTTAAAAGAGTAAACAATCTAAAAACAGGATTATTAAAAAAAACTAAAAACAAAATCGTTTACCTGTATTAATTAAAAAGAAAACTTTAGATTCGTTAATGTTTCTTCGACCACCTTTTAGAAATAAAAATATGGCTACTGATTCGGATGAACTTCTGATCAAGTTCGGAACCGTCCGGAACTTTATTACAAGCAAGAAAAAACGTACATGGACAGAATTAACCAGGCAAACAGCAGGGAAATAATAAAAAAAGAGTAAAAAGTAAAAAAAGAGTACAAAGTAAAAAAAATTTCTTAGCTTTACACGCGAACGAAATGCTCTTTAGCGGTGGCAATGCCACCCCAGTATGAACCTAGCGGTGGCAATGATACCGGTGGCATTCCCACCGGTGGCGGTGGCATTCCCACCGGTGGCATTGCCACCTCAGTGTGAACCGGGCTTTACTGACTCATATTAGGTTGATGATTTTTTTATGCAATCGTTTAATAAAAACATAATCAGCAATTATTAGGTCAGCTGAAAAAGAAGTCTAATATTACCTAGAATGTGCGTAGCAGCAATACTGAAGGCAAGTAAAGTATCACTTGGTTGCATAAGTGGATTATTAAGACATTTATACTGAAAAATATCCGCTTTATCTAAATATAAAAATAAACATTGTGTTGTCAATAACCATATATAAAATTATTTTTTTTTCGGATTTTTTGCACACAAAAATAAGTTTAATTTTTACTAAAGTTGTCAGAATGCGGGTCTACGGCTTGCATTTTTGCGACCCCGCTAAAAATTAACCTTAATAAACTTTTTTGTGCTGAAGTATACACGAAGATAATTTATATGATGAGAAATATATACATAAATAAAAAACTTCCGACTGTACGCTAAATTTTTAACCAACATTTTTTTGAAGAGTCACACATGCGCAAATTCGCGCAGCCTTTCTAACAAAAATCTGCCATTTTTTGCTAGTTTTCCTGCGCAGCGCTTTTTAACGCAGTGTTAGTTTTCTAGCAGTAAAAACTACGACTTTCTTAGCATTTAATGCTATTGTTTTTTTTGCACTGCGATTTTTTCTTACAACAAAAAAAAGAAAAATAGTGTACATGCAACTTTTCTAGCAAAATTTTATTCAGAAATTAAACTGTACAGTCCGACAATCTCTTGTGGTATATATTTTAGAGATTTACGAAAGTTAACTCCCGAATAAATCTTATTTTAAAAAAATTTCTTCACATGTTGAGATGGATAAAGTTTTATCGTGACCTTCCCATTCCACTTTTTTTAAATTTTCAAAATAAGTCATAATCATTATTACGTACATGTGATGTGACCATGTAATTGCGCTTAGATTAAAAAAAGACAAAGACATTTATTTTTTGCTTTTTAAATTATCGATTCAACATTTTCAAATAAGATACTGCTGATAAATAAAAAAATATTTTTTGTATATTTTTTGCCTGTTATTAATAAGAAACGGGTTAGCTACATCAAAATGACTTGATATATTTTTCAGAAACATTAACTGCCCTTACTAGGGCACACGATAATTAGGGTGAACCCTAATTAAAGCACCCGTATGTGCTAATCGGAACCTTATTTCTGAAAAAGTGACCCTAATTAGGCCGTGTAATAGCTCTTATAACGTTGCGCCCTATTTAGGGCCTTCAGAAAAAAATCGATTTCTAAAGCAAAAGGCAATAATATAAGTCTGTTGTATGCGATTTTTAATGCAGTGTTGTGTTTGCTCGGTGGCAAAGATTTGTATCTAAGACTGATTCCGCTGAATGTTTGAAATCCACAGACGATAATTTTTTTTCTTTAAAAATAATCGTCAATCGATTGTTTTATTTTATTTTTTTAAATTTAATATAAGTATTCCATCATAAAAGTTGTTTATATTTGTTATTTTTTTTTTGGAAATTAGGGTATCTGACGTAATTTCGCTCAACCCTTAATTTTGGCCACCAATTTAGGGTGTTATTTTTAAAACACAAAAGTACTAACACAAAAGTAACTGGATGATAATTTTTAAAAAAAGTGTTTTTGCAAGGTGTTTTATTCACGTTATTCTGCATTATCAACATTTGCATACACATTAAGTGCATTTTTGTGATTTTCTGGATTTTTGCTTTGTTTTTAAACTGCATCAAATTTAAGACGAAGCAATATATAACCTTAAAATAACCTCTATTTAAGGCTCAAAATTGTTAATTTTCATTTTTTTTAAAATATTTTTTCCGAAAGCACTTTGCAATGCGTTTAACAAACTGGGCAATTTAAGAATCCGTTAATTTTGGCCACTTTGAAATTTAGGTGAAAGAACCTGTTTAACGCGATTTGCACGATTATGTGTACCGGTGGGATTACGAAACCTATAATTTACTATGTTGTATTGATTTATGAATAGACCGGAAAGATTTTCTCAAGAATATTATTAAAATACATTAAAAATGTCAGGTTATTTTCTTGGCGGAGGTATGCTGGCATATGATGTATATAGTAATTAT
The DNA here is from genome assembly GCA_030248175.1 of Microlaimidae sp. YZB2_3. Lineage (NCBI taxonomy): Eukaryota > Metazoa > Nematoda > Chromadorea > Desmodorida > Microlaimidae > Microlaimidae sp. YZB2_3. The sequence continues at coordinate 5,013 of JASAMX010030053.1, read as the reverse complement.
CAATGTGAATGGGGTTTCCCTACCCAACTCACCACTTACTACGATATAGAGTACCAATGTTTCAAAAAATTGTGTAAAGTAAATTAAAACTCAGTAAAAATGTCAGCTTTTTTCCTTTAGCGGAGGATTTCATTCATTACGTAGTCAATTACGTAGTGAACATCTGTGCGGTTAAAGTAATCCCAATTGACTAGGTTTGAGTTATCACTAGACCGGTAGGAATTTTTCAAAGATTATGGAAGTGCAGTTTAAAAAAGTCAGGTTATTTTCTTGGCAGAGGTATGCATTCAGATATAAAACATTAGGCAAGGGTTGCTTCAGTGGAGTTAAACCCCTCCTTAACTGTTGTAACGTCTTGTTTATCCTTAAAATTAATAGTTTTGGTTTATGTAATAGTTTTCTTGCGTTTATTTTTGTTTTTTGTTTTAAACCTAGAGGATGGCCGAAATTAAGGCAGATTTCGTTTTTTTTGTTGTTTTTAGGTTAAAAATATTAAAAAAACTCTATAGAGTGGAATGAAATTTTTACCAGGCTTTTTTAAAGTTGGGTGGCTGTAATAAAAGCCATTTTAAGTTAAAATATTTTTTCGCGCTAAAAAAATTTTACAAATTAAAACTTGTGTTTTTTAAGATTTTGACATAATTATTTAAAGTCTTGCTAATAATTATAAAGGTTTGCAAACCAAAAAAGTTAAGTTACATGTACCAAGAGCAATACCTAAGGATAAATATGCAACGTTTAGAAATTTTAATTGCTCGTTTTAGCAATACGTATAGCCAGTGTTTTCTAGATGGCCGAAGTTAATGGCACGCGCCTTAACTTCGGCCACTATAAAAAAGAGTCTAAACGTCCACTGATTTTAAAATATAACAGAAATTATTAAATTTTGCACTGGAATATCAAAAATAGCTGTCGTTTGATTTTTAGACCACATCTTGGCTCGATTAAAAGAACCAAAAAAAACTTATCCAAAAAATAAAAAAGGTGGCCGAATTTAAGTCAGCTATCCTATATTTATCGCATTTTGAATATCATAACAATTGAATAAGCTTTTCAGTTTTTTTTTATTTAACCCAAAAAATATGAAAAGTTTATTTTATTGAAAATTATGGCATGGTCCTAAATAGTTAGAGCCCTCATAACAAAATCTTTTTTTTTTTCAAATAAACACCTGGGGTGGTATGCTGAAAGTTTAATCCGACTGAAAACTAATCTGAGATTAGCGATTGTCGACACACACTAAACATACTAACAGTATTGATTGAATAATCTAGGTTAACGGAGTTAATAGACGTAATCTCAGATTAAATCGCCACTAATCCGAGATTAGCGGGAAAAACCCGCAAATTTTTAATCCACCTCCGGAGGTGTTTTAAAAATTTGCATAAATTAACAATTTAATATCGAGTTAGCGACGATTTAATCTGAGATTAAACCTAATCTTAGATTAACTTCGTTAAACTAGATTATCTAATCAATACTACTAGTATGTTTACTGTGCGTCGACAATCTCTAATCTCAGATTAACTTTAAGTCAGATTAAACCTTCAGCATACGACCCCTGGGGTGGTATGCTGAAGGTTTAATCCGACTTAAAATTAATCTGAGATTAGCGATTGTCGACACACAGTAAACATACTAACAGTATTGATTGAATAATCTAGGTTAAGGAAGTTAATAGACTTAATCTCAGATTAAATCGTCATTAATCTGAGATTAGCGGGAAAAACCCGCAAATTTTTAATCCACCTCCGGAGGTGGTTTAAAAATTTGCATAAATTAACAATTTAATCTTAAGTTAGTGACGATTTAATCTGAGATTAAACCTAATCTCAGATTAAATTTGTTAAACTAGATTATCTAATCATTACTGTTAGTATGTTTACTGTGTGTCGACAATCGCTAATCTCAGATTAACTTTAAGTCAGATTAAACCTTCAGCATACAACCCCAGGGGTGGTATGCTGAAGGTTTAATCTGACTTAAAATTAATCTGAGATTAGCGATTGTCGACACACAGTAAACATACTAACAGTATTGATTGAATAATCTAGGTTAATGGAGTTAATAGACTTAATCTCTAATTAAATCGTCACTAATCCGAGATTAGCGGGAAAAACCCGCAAATTTTTAATCCACCTCCGGAGGTGGTTTAAAAATTTGCATAAATTAAGAATTTAATCTCGAGTTACTGACGATTTAATCTGAGATTAAACCTAATCTCAGGTTAAATTCGTTAACCTAGATTATCCAATCAATACTGTTGGTATGTTTACTGTGTGTCGACAATCGCTAATCTCAGATTAACTTTAAGTCGGATTAAACCTTCAGCATACGGCCCCTGTTTTCTAGGATTAGCATTTCAAAATTCTTTTAGGTTAGTTTACAATGATAATTATGATGTTTTAAATGAGATAAATCTAATTTAAAAAAAACAATAACAAATATAAACGACTATTATTTTGGTGGGCTAATTATGTTAGATTAAAAGGAAAAATAATAAAACAAACAAAACAAAATTGCCAATTTTTTTGTAAAAAAAAATTATCGTCCGTGAAGCTTGAACTTCAGCGGGACCATTTCGAATCTATTATCACTAAGCAAACACTTAAGACTTATATTACCATTTTTCTTTAAAAATCGATTTTTTTCTGAAAGCCCTAACTAGGGCCCTTATTACGGCTATACGGCTTTAAGAAGGGCGCGCCCTTATAAGAGCTATTACACGCCATAATTAGGGCCACCTTTTAGAAATAAGGTCTCAGTTAGCACATCCGAGTGTTATAACTAAGGCGCCCCTAATTGGAGCAGTCAATGCGTTTCAGAAATATTCGAAGTACATTGTAACATACTTTTATATATTTTTTAATATTACTTAGGTCATACATAATTTTTGTGCGTGATTAGTGCCCAGTGAGTGAGCAAATTGAGTGGTTAAAGCTTTGCGGTAGCAATATGCAGATTTTATTCACAAATACAGTGTATTACGTAGGATATTTTATATTGCAAAAATTTGCATATTGCTACCGTACAGCTATAACTATCTGAATTTCCCTCGCTTACTGAGCACTAATTACGCACAAAAAGTTATGTATGACCTAAGTACGACTTAGGTTTATCGCGGTAAGGTTTATGTACGACATTGGTCATGAGAAAATACCACCACCGTAAGACAAAAGTTTCACCTTTGTCGTACAAAGGTTTCACGGTTGTAACGGGGGAAAAGGCCATCACGGGAACGGGTTAAGCTTATGTCAAGCTTTAGTTTGAACCTAGCTTAACTTAGTCCTAATCGAAACTTAGCCTAAACTTAACTTAAACCTAAGTCTAAGAAATAAAAAACGATAACTTTAAAATTTTTTCAACTGGTGGTTCTACATTACTGTGATTTAATTTTAATATTTTACCAAAGTAGTTCTGTTTTTCTTCCGTAAAATTTTCTCCCGTCATTTTGTATCGTTCTCTACAAACACTCCAAAATCCAGCGTTTAAAACAAAAAGAACCTTCTAAACAAATAATATAAGAGATTGATAAAACTTTAACAAGATGTAATAACTATAATAACTATCATAAAGTGTTAATTTTAACTAGTTCAAGCCTTGTCTTAAAACCGGCGAGCGTGGTTTTTTATAATTAAAATCTGTTGTAATTCTTTTTTTTCTATTAATATGCTTTGATTTCTTTACTATTTTTTTATATTTTCTATTATTTGATATAGAAATATTACTTTATTATTCTTCTTATATTTATTGAAGTGTTTTATATTTAATTATTTTATTTGTCAGACACTTGGTAACACAAAAAATAAAATTTTATTTGTCAGACACTTGGTAATACAAAAAATAAAATCAAATTTTTCTTGATAACATAAATTGTACATGCCAAAAAAGGCAAGTTTCGGGTACAAATTGGCTTATAACTTTTTTCAGAAGTTTAAACCTGAAAATTAACGACAAAAATAAGGTCTACGTGTTCGATTTAAGCTATTAAGATGATTTACAATTTGTAATTATTTTTGAATCATTCAAATCGAATTTTAAAACACGTATGGTATGGAACTTGTACCATCACAAAAATATTAAAAAATATCTTGAGTCAATTGTAATACCATACGTCAAAAATTATTGATAAATACAACATTAAAAAAGTTAATAATAAAAAATAATAAAATTTTACTAAAACAAAACAAAACAGCAGCAGTGATCAATTTAGTAGAAGTTTATAAACATCAGAGTTTGTAAAATCCCCTGAAAATTTCCCCAAGTTTTGAAAAATTCCCCCAAGTTTTTCCCCCAATCCCCAAGCTGGCAAAAAATCTCCCCAAAACTAGGGAAATTTTCCCTGACCTGGCAAACCTTGGACCCAGCTGGAGCCTAGGCAGTGCGTCCATGATGTATGGACTTCTGCAAGCATGGAATAAAACCCTCAAACAGCATGAAAATAAACGCACATGGGGATTTACGCGCATTTAATCAGTTAACATGTTAACTGATTTGCAGAATCAAACCGGGGCCAGTCCACTAGCGGAATGTTAACTAGTGACCAAGTTAGCTGTTTGCTAAAAACAGCTTTTATTGTTTGAAGTTTGCTTTTTTTCTCTAATTAAATTTCACAATTTTGTGAGTAGTTGGGTACACTCGACGTATAATCTAAAATTCAAACTTGCGAGCGTTGTAATTATTTGAGTTTTGCTGAGCATTTTTAAGTATTTATTTAATTGTAACCTTAAAATATTTATTTATTTGTAAGTTGTGTATTGTAATTGTTATTGTATTTTTTAATAATAAAGAAAAACGTGTTTATTTATTTGTGATATATTTTGTAAGTAACGGATTTTAATTGTTTTGTGTTAGTGTAAGTTTTTGTATTATTTATTGTATAAAGTATGGGACTTTGAAGTATAAAGTATGGGTATAAGTATGAAGTATAAAGTATGGGACTTTGACTGTATAAAGTATGGGACTATTTATTGTATAAGGTATGGACAGGTTTTTACCCAAAGTATTTGAGAT
>JASAMX010030052.1:0-18315 GCA_030248175.1 Microlaimidae sp. YZB2_3 | reverse complement strand
AGAAGTAAGCGTGTGTTAGTGATTAACAAATATATATTTTTTTTTAAAAAAGTACATTCTTTGAAGGGTTTTTTTTACTAAATTTTTTTTTAAAAAGTATTTTAAAAGGAAAAAATGGTTTTTGAAAGTTTTTTTTTGAAAGAAAAGAAAAAAAACAACTAAGCTTAAAAAAACTATTTTTTGCTAGCGTACTACGGCGATGTGGCGTGCTTGAATGGTGTACATGTATTGTCTGTAACAAATGTTTGGAAGACGTCAGAGTGTATCGGCTTTGAGCTACCACCCGCCGTTGATTTTTTGGTCTTGAAACGCCGTTGAGTCGTTGGACTTGTGGGACCCTTCTTCAGGGAGTGTGCCAGCAAGTCCGTGATAACCAGTGGGGGCCCTTTTCAGGGCTCGTACCACTGGCTACCTGCTGTTGAGGAAACGCCGTTGAGTCGTTGGACTAGTGGGACCCTTATTTAGGGAGTGTACCAGCTAGCCCGTGATAATCAGTGGGGGCCTTTTCAGGCTCGTCCCCACTGGCTACCTGCTGTTGAGTTATCGCAGTTGGGTGAAGGCTGTTGAGTCATTGGACTAGTGGGACCCTTATTCAGGGAGTGTACCAGCTACACCCGTGATAATCAGTGGGGCCTTTTCAGGCTCGTACCACTGACTACCTGCTGTTGAGGAAACACCATTCGGTGGTCGCAGTTGAGTCGTGGTTTGCATGGGACCCTTATTCAGGGAGTGTACCAGCTAGCCCGTGATAATCAGTGGGGGCCCTTTCAGGCTCGTACCACTGACTACCTGCCGTTGAGGAACTTCGTAGAGTTGTAGCTGGTCCGCCGAGTCACTCTGGGGTCACCAAATGTAACGTGCGGTTTGGCCCGTGTGTTTGCGCTGATGAATGAGTGTTCTGCTACCGCACGCTACTTGTTGTGTGGGTGTTTGCGCGATGTAGCCGTAGGCTATCTGACCCCGTATACATTTATTATAAAAGGTTACAAACCCCAGGCGGGATACCCAAGTACCCGGCGAGGTTACTAAAAGGCATATACATAATTGGAAGGCGCAGTTTTTTAGCAAATGAGAAGAAAACCAGGACGGGTGGGACAGAAAAATTCAAGCCCTCGCTTTCAAGGAAGTGACGGCTTGGAAGAAATAAAGTATATTTAGGTTGGATTGAAACTTTTTTTACAATAAGTAGGGCGACCGATTTAGCAGCAATTTAGTCTAAAATAAACTCTAAACCCCAACTAAACTGAGTGATTTTACTTGAAAACCCGCGGATTTATATACCCGCGGGATGCGTGGTTGTTTGACTACAGGCATAAAGTTTAGCAGACTGAAAGGAATGTGAAAGGAATGCGTATTTACCTTTTGTTAAAGAAAAGTTTAAATTAAATAAGAAAAAAATGATTTGTAAAATTTAATTTAAATCGGAAAACCCGGGCATTACAATACTAAACTGACTGTAAAAAAATACCCTATCACAAAAAATATTTTGTCCTTCTGTACGTCCCCTAGGGCACGTGTTAAACACCAAAACGACAGGGTATCCTAACTATATCGTATAAAATATTTGTATAAAATCTGTGTGCCTGTGACTCCTTTTTGAATTTAAAACAGGACCCTATTAACTAGAGAATAAGTCACAGTAACATGTATTTATAATGACAGTGGCTCATTTTGCCGTAGTAACGACTCAATATCCCTGGTCATCGCGTCCAGATACAACATCCCGTTCTTGCTGGACGCGGAAGGGAAAAGGAGAGGTAAGATTTGGAAATTTAAGGATTAGTGATTTTCCTACATTCCGAAATCATGCTCCGAAGCTGCCAAACACCCTGGTCAAAATCTATTGTTCTAAACGGAAGGAATCCCTTGAGCATCAAAGGACGCCGCGCGCATAAAGGGACGCCCGCACTTATGTCTAATAATCAGCCCGCGCCTTTCTAATAACCCGCCCGCGCGGCATTCTTTAGCCATATTCCCACCTTCATTTTGAAGCCCTGTTTACCCCTCTCCTCCGACAACCTATCCCACGGAGCAAAACATATATGACGTGATCACGAATACTATATCACATTTTAAAGCAAAAAAAATTCTGAGGTGAAAGCAGAGCTCCGAAGAACATCAACCATTCGAATGAAAAGATCTATTTCTGATAATATTTGCAAATGCAAGGCATAAAAATAGCGCCAAAATATTTTTTCAAAAATTTTTTGTAAATTAAATTTTTTTTCAAAACTTATTTAAACCGCTGGAAATAGTCTTAAAAACGCAGAAAAAGTAACTTTAAATGTTTTCCAAGCTTAAATAAGCTTAAAATCCGTCATTTAAGAAGCGGTGCTTCGGAGCTCCCTCCGCTTTAAATGGTTGTTGTTGTTTGCCTGAAACTTCTCTTCTTTATGCAGATTATGCAAAGGGCAGGCGCTAAGACAAGCCAGGAGGGGCGAAAAAATTTCACCCCTATGGTTAGACTTTTCATCCAACATTAATAACGTTGGCAACCTTTATCAACCATGGCACCTTATCAGCCTTGGCAACCTTGACAACAAACTTTTTCTAGCCATGCCAAGCTGGAATCATTTCTATGAGAGAAAAGATCCAGCAACCAGGTGGTACCCGTAGGCCCGTTGGGGGCTGCCCAAAGGTCAGGCCAGTCCTGGTGGCTCAATGGCATGCTATAAATGGTCGGAGCTGCGGAACATATTATTGGAGGGTAGAAACATCACTAGCTCGGACATACTGGTGATTTTACGCTTATTTTACGCTAAGTTGCGTTTTCTGCATTTTGTATGACTACTTTTTTGTTTTTCATAAGTTTTAAAATTTGAAAAAAGTTTTAGAATTTGAAGTTTTGGCTTTTGTCAGATTTTAATGCTTCGAGTTGCAAATCATAAATATATTGGAAGGTAGGAACATTGTTACTATAGTCACATGATCCAACGTGTCGACTTATTTTTTCTTGAAAGTTTTTTTTGCGCTAAAAAAACTTTCGTAACCCATGCTTTGACTTAAGCTTTTAATTTAGAAACTAAAGTTAATCATGAGTTATGACGTCCTATTGGCGAAATTGTATAATATACAGAAAAATGTGCAACTCCTATATAAAAAAGTACAGAAAAGTAGGCCATTATAATAAGACTACAAATTAAACAACACTCCACTATAATGGCATAGTAGTCATTTTCATTTCGGCGAGTTAAAATGGAGAAGAAGCCATTATAATAGCCATTTATTGATTTCATATATACTCAAAAGTGTAATACTGTCCGGGCCGCACGAGTTTTCCCGTGTTGGTTTAATACTGTCAGACACGGTAAAAGTTCAGTGCGACCCGGACGGGCGCTTATCAGTTAGTATATAAGAATTGAAATTAAATCAATAAATGGCTATTATATTAGGCTTCTTTTACATTTTAACTCGCAGAATTAAAATGGTTACTATCCGTTATAGTAAGATGTCGTTTAAATGAGAGGTCATTAGAATGGCCTACTTTTCCGTACTTTTTTATATTATAGGAGTTGCACATTTTTTCAGGGTATATTATATATTTTTGCTATTAGTATTACTTATTAGTATAATTTAGTTATAAGTTTTACTTGTTTAAGCATGTTACCGGGGACATAGTTCCCGTTGATGACATCATGCTACGAACGCTGGACGATTTGGAATGCCACCCGACGTATTATACGAGAAGATTAGTGGCCATTCAAAAGTCACTGCGGAGGACCTTAGTTCCGGTTCGGAAATCAAAAATACCGACGAGGAAACTTTTTGGAAATACCGAGACTTTTTAAACTGTTGGACGTATTTTTTAAGTGATTTTCGACCGGTTCTACTGGAAAAACCGTTCCTGGTGTCGTACGACAGCAAAGGAAACCACAGATTACCTTACGTTTCCAGGTCCAAAGAGAACAGCGGCGCACCCTATATTCACGACGTTAAAGCGTCAATTCATGTAACGACTCCCGCTGTGATGATGTTTTAAAATTATGACGCCTTATAAATAAGTTATACTGTAAAGCTAGCGGGTGATGATGGGGTAACGCAGCACTTTAGTCAATGAAGTACCAACTCGAACATGGAGACTACAAAATCAGGTCCTTATCGCCCATTTTTTAGCTGTGACACATACGCCGTATGTGTCCCTTGCATGAAAGATCAAAGTGCAACATTAATAAAAGGCGATTATCTTTCCCCTTTCCTTGTCCGGCCTATGGTGTAATGGATAGTACGCCAAAGTCGACTTTGGAGGTTACGGACTCAATTCCTGTATCGGCCAAATTTTTCAATAAATTTGGCTGGCTAATTTTTGATTGCGGGTGGTTATTTTTGCTTCTCTTTTGGGTCGTCACATATTCGGAATTGAACCTGTAACCTCCAAAGTCGACTTCGGCCCATAGGTGTTTTTAGGGGGCGGACAGAGGGGTGCACCCCCCCCCTAGAGCCAAAATTTTGGACCCCCCCCTAGAAAAAATTCAGTGGCCCCCCCCCAAAGCTCGAGAGCGGCTGGGCCTACCCCCCCCCTAGCGAGGCTGACCCCCCTCCCCCCCCCTCCCGACAAATTTGGAAGTATAATTTTTATTTACTGTCAAAACATGGTTTTTTTTAGCTAAAACAGTGTTTAAATACACTTTTTAGGCCTAAATAAGCTGTTTTAATATATAAAATTCAATATTAGACCTAAAAACACTTAAATTATTCGTTAAAAAAAAATTTTGCTAAAAAATTAGACCCCTGACCCCCCCCCCCCTAAATTTGAAATCTCGCACCCGGGGTCGACCCCTGAAAAGCCAGGGATCCGGACCCCCTAAAGGTGCCCCCTAAAAAATTTTGGCCTTCCACCCGGGGGTGGACCCCCCCCCCCCTAGCGGACCAAAAACACCTATGCTCTGGCCTGCTATTCATTACACCATAGGCCGGACAAGGGAAGGGGAAGAATAATTCGCCTTTTATTAACGCTTGCTTTTTGAGTTTTAACGTAAGGGACACATACGGCGTATGTGTCACACAACCAAAAAGCTAAAAATAGCTAATTGTTACGCATTCTTTTTCTCCTCAAAATTTTAGTTTTTTTGGCCTCATATCTATGGACGTCACATTAGTACTGTAATAGTTTATCTATACTAAACTCGAATGCCACCAGGAAGCGACATTACTTAAACGTTGGATTGTTACCAGCAGTTCATTTCAAATCCATTTCCAAGTACTTGAAATGGTTAAAACAAAAAAATAAAAATATACCAATTTATATCTGAAAACGTCATTTATTTTGCAGAAAGACATTAAAAAAGCATGAAAAAATTACTTTCTGTCATAATTGTATGTTTTTTACCTAGGTTTTTGTATTAATATTTTCATATAGTAGATTTTCGCCTATCTTATGGAAATGACACAATAAACTGACTCAGTTTGCTACGATTAAATAAAAAAACGAAATTCAAAACATCCAATGTCACTCTAGCTGTATTTTTCACCGATTTTAGGCCGCGTAATAAAATTAATTCAAAATACAATAAAGACTGGTTCATACTTATGACAAAACGTCTTTTGGACAAAGTCCAAAGGACAAAAGTCCTTTGGACTTTGTCCAAAGGACAAATACAGCTTGGACAAAGTCCAAAGGACAAATACAGCTTGGACAAAGTCCAAAGGGCAAAGTCCAAAGGACAAAGTCCAAAGGACAAAGTCCAAAGGACAAAGTCCAAAGGACAAAGTCCAAAGGACAAAGTCCAAAGGACAAAGTCCAAAGGACAAAGTCCAAAGGACAACGTATTCATACTTTTTGTCCTTTGGACTTTTCCCTTTGGATTTTGTCCAAAGGACAAATTTTAAGTAGCGTTTATACTTCGTCCAAAGGAACAAGTCCAAAGGACGTTTTGACTTGTCCAAAAGACGTTTTGGCTTTTACACAATTGTTCTTTGGACTTTGTCCAAAGGACGTTTTGTCATAAGTATGAACCAGCCCTAAAGCATTTCCGTTATTGTTTTTTATTATTTTTTTAGAATTATTCCGCGCGGCGGCTGTCGTGACCGCTCTGTAGCTTCTACAGTACCGTTGAGTTTAGTGTAAATTACGGTACCTGATATACATATTATACAACTTCTTATTTTTTGAAAAAATAAGCGCCTAATTTTTTTATATACAAATTTGCCAGTGATATTTCCCAAAACTCCGGTTTTGCCAAAATAATCTTATTTTTAATGTTGCTTGACACGATTGTTAAAGTTTTGTCGTGAAATATGCAAAATATTTGTGTACATTTTAAAAACACTAAAGATTTATTTTAATAAAAATTTGTAAAAGCAAAAGTACGTAAAATATTTTGGAAGCTGAAACAGAAACAGCAAACGAACAAATTTTATATCAAAAAATGCAAAAAACTGCACGCATTCAAAATATTGTTAATCATTGATCAATAAAAATGTACATACCAAAATTTTTATAAAATATTCGGAACGGCTTTTTCTGGCAACCATAGGTGGGCAGCCTCGCCGGATTTTGGGGATGTACCCGAACCTCTGAAGTTTGGAGGGAGGAGTGTCCCAAAAATTTTTTGGGGTATACCTCAAATACGTAATTTTTAGCGTTTAGACTTAATTCCCCCCCCCCTCAAATTTTAGAGGGTTGTTCGTGCGGAATACCCCAGATTTTACGGGGGGGGGTTGTAGGCAGTAATTGGTGGTCAGGGGTAGTTCCGGTTCTGGATGTTCCCAGGCAAAATTTGGAATTTTGGTTCCGGTTCCTGTTCTGAATTTTTGGAAAATCTTCATTGCGGTTTGGATTTCCGGAGGTTCCGCTGTTCCGCCCATCACTAGTAATCGGGATTTTGAGGGTATAACCCCCCAACCGACCCTGCCCACCTATGCTGGCAACAGGCAACATTATAATATAATAGAAGATGTTTTTATTTGCACATAAAACAATCTTGTGTTTTTTAAGAACTAAATTTGTTTTCGACGTTTTAATGTGTTTTTCGTGATGTTCCCCTTCCCCGAAGCTCCTCTTTTTTCTCAAAATTTATGGCCCAAAAGTACGGGACTAAAAATGCAAATAAGATGACTTAGAACATATTTCAAGCTTTAAATACTTGAAATCGTTTATTTAAGAGGCGGAGGTAAGGGAGCCATATGTGGGTAGAAGGGTTTAGTGTTGTAAAAAGTAATGATTTTGAATTATTTTAAGTAAAGGTAATTTGAAAAAATTTAATTTAAAGTAAGATTAAAAGTAATTTTGTGATTTTTTAACTTAAGTAATGTAGAAGTAAAAGTAAAGGTCAAAATTTTAGTTTAAGTAAAGTTTTTGTAAAAGTAAGCGCATATTTTTTTAAGTAAAAGTAAGAGTAAAAGTATAATAAAAGTAATTTTTGAAACGTAGCAAAGCACCGGATTTTGAAACTCCAGTAATCTGTTCGAATTTTTTTTGGCTAATTTTATGTATAAATTATCAATTTAATAAGCTTTTTGGTGAAATTAACTAATTTTAGCGTGTTAGCGGCTTAAAAAATTTTCTTCTGCTACTCAGTTTAACAATAGCTCATAAAGAATCTACTATTAAAATTACTTAATTTCCACTAATTTAAGTATTTGCCAGGAAAAAATCCGAGTGAGCGTAAAGGTAAAAGTAATTAAAGTTTTAAAAGTCAAGTAAGAGTAAAAGTAAAAAGAAATTAAAATTTTAAACGTCGAGTAAAAGTTATTCAAAATTCGTACTTTTTTTTAGTTTAAGTAAAAGTAAAAGTAACTTTTTTACAACACTAGATAGGTTGCTGGTTTTACCCCATCCTTGAACAAATTGATTGACTGGGGCATTGATTTCAGTTTCGTTTACTCAAGCTTTATTTCGTTGCTTCTCAAAGCAAAATGAGCCACAGTAAATTATAAAAAACGCGTGAATGTGCAATCATTCTGTACTCTAACAACTTAACTGGGTACTGTTTCAAACCTAAAAATAAGTTACAGTCACATATATTTTTATACAAATTGTGGCTCACTTTTCCGTAGTCACGACTATTTGTAAAATAGCCTTGCTATAATTTATAATGCGTAACAATGCATTAATAATTCTCGCACAAAAAAAATATTCAACTCTTTTTCTTGTTTTGTCGTTTTTATGCTATGCATTTTATAACTACTATAATCACCTCATAATTCAAATCGGGTTTTGGAGAGCGCGAACTTTTGGAAAATATTTTTAATCCTTTGTGATTATTAACTTGTTCGGGATGCAAATAATTTAGTGCGTGATGGCGTCTTTGTATAAAAGACTAAGGCAGAAATACAATACTAAAATGATGTTCCCCAAAGCTCCACTTTTCGCAAGTTCCGGAGCCACTCACGCAGCTCAGCCCTATTTTTGAGCTAACTTTTATGAATATTTAAGGAGTAATTTTATAAAAAATCAATTTTATTCAAAATGCTTATAAAAATTATTTTTGACAAAAATAAGAGCAAAAATGCGGATAGAACAATTTAAAAAAAACATACTATGCTTAAGTAAAATTTTCAATACGGAGCTCTGGAGCTGCCTCTGCTTTATAATGGTCGAAGTTAAGAGGCACGATATTGAAGAGAAATGGAAAATGTCATTAAAAACGTACGCGTTTTGTGCCAAAATAATTAGAAAGTGATATATTCATGAAACCTTGTTTTTCCTAAAACTTATTTATGTCGAGTACGAAATATATACTTAAAAAGCAAACAAGCATAGCTATTTTAATATAATTTTTTAAAGACAATATTTTTCTGCTTTTAGCGAAGAATCGGAATGTGTTGACGATATCTTTTATTGAGCTAACAAGACTGGAATGTTTAAAATGTGATATTTTTTTTTCTTTTCTTGCTTAAATAAGTAATATTGGCGTTCCAAGAACTAAATATACGCCGAAGCATTGAGGGAAAGCTTGAGCTCCGCGGCTTCCTAGTTATGTAGGCTATTTAGTTTATTATTTTTTTCTTTCTGATTATTACTGCGTTTCTCCGCGGATACAGATCCAACCACGGGCGGAAAAAGGGGAGAAGAGGGGAAGGAAGAAAAAAAAAACAAAAAAAAAATAAACTCCGGGCAAAGAGGCGTGTATGCTTTATGCATACACGCGACATGACTCTAGTATGTATGATACTTGCATAAAATGTGAATGCAGTATACAAATTTATACATATTTATAATAAGTATGAATGTATAACTATTGAAATGATATTGGTATAAATATATACATATACAACATAATTAATTTATACTAACCAACATATCATTTGAATATTTCTCACCCACAATTTTTTTATAATAATAAAACGTATTTAAAGAATAAGCTTTAGCCTACATGTTGTGTTTTAAAGACGCCATGCGCACTAATTTATCTGTATCCCGGACGCAGTAATAATCAGAAAGAAAAAAATAATAAACTAAATAGCCTACATAATCAACTAAACCGCGGAGCTCCAGAGCTTTCCCCGCTCCAACGCTTCGGCGTATATTTAGTTCTTGGAACGTCAATATTACTTATTTAAGCAAGAAAAGAAAAATATCACATTTTAAACATTCCAGTCTTGTTAGTCATAAATATCGTCAACACATTCCGATTCTTCGCTAAAACAGAAAAATATTGTCTTTAAAAAATTATATTAAAATAGCTATGCTTGTTTGCTTTTAAGTATATATTCGTACTCGACATAAATAAGTTTTAGGAAAAACAAGGTTTCTGAATATATCACTTTCTAATTATTTTGGCACAAAACGCGTACGTTTTTTAATGACGTTCCCATTCTTCAATATCGTGCCTCTTAACTTCGACCATATAAAGCAGAGGCAGCTCCAGAGCTCCGCTATTTAAAATTTTACTTAAGCATAGTATGTTTTAAATTGTTCTATCCGCATTTTTGCTATTATTTTTGTCAAAAATAATTTTTATAAGCGTTTTGATAAAATTGATTTATAAAATTACTCTTTAAATATTCATAAAGTTAGCTCAAAATAGGGCTGAGCTCCGTGAGTGGCTCCGGAACTTCGAAAAGTGGAGCTTTGAGGAACATCATTTTAGTATTATATTTCTGCCTTAGTCTTTTATACAAAGACGCCATACGCACTAATTTATTTGCATCCCGAACAAGTTAATAATCACAAAGGATTAAAATATTCCAAAAGTTCGGCTTTCCAAACCCGATTTGAATTATGAGGTGATTATACTAGTTATAAAATCCATAGCATAAAAACGACAAAACAAGAAAAAGAGTTGGATATTTTTTTCGTGGGAGAATTATTAATGCATTGTTACGCATTATAAATTATAGCAAGGCTATTTTACAAATCGTCGTGACTACGGAAAAGTGAGCCACAATTTGTATAAAATATATGTGACTGTAACTTATTTAGGTTTGAAACAGTACCCAGTTAAGTTGTTAATTACAGAATGAGTCACATTCACGCGTTTTTTTTATAATTACTGTGGCTCATTTTGCTTTAGTAACAACGAAATAAAGCTTCAGTAAACGAAACGAAATCAATGCAATCAATCAATTTGTTCGGATGGGGTAAAACCAGCAACCCATCTAGTGTTGTAAAAAGTTACTTTTACTTTTATTTAAACTAAAAAAAGTAACGGATTTTGGATAACTTTTACTCGACGTTTAAAATTTTAATTTCTTTTTACTTTTACTCTTACTTGACTTTTAAAATTTTAATTACTTTTACCTTTACGCTCACTCGGATTTTTTCCTGCAAATACTTAAATTAAGTGGAATTTAAGTAATTTTAATGAGTAGATTCTTTATGAGCTATTTGTAAACTGAGTAGCAGAAGAAAATTTTTTAAGCCGCTAACACGCTAAAATCATTTATTTTGACCAAAAAGCTTATTAAACTGATAATTTATACATAAAATTAGCCAAAAAATTTCGAACAGAGTTCTGGAGTTTCAAAATCCGGTGTTTTGCTACGTTTCAAAATTACTTTTATTATACTTTTACTCTTACTTTTACTTAAAAAAATATGCCTTACTTTTACTTTACTTAAATAAAATTTTGACCTTTACTTTTACTTTTACATTACTTAAGTTAAAAAATCACAAATTACTTTTACTCTTACTTTACTTAAATTAAAATTTTTCAAATTACTTTTACTTAAAATATTTCAAAATCATTACTTTTTACAACACTAAACCCTTCTACCCACATATGGCTCCGGACCTCCGCCTCTTAAATAAACGATTTCAAGTATTTAAAGCTTGAAATATGTTCTAAGTCATCTTATTTGCATTTTTAGTCCCGTACTTTTGGGCCATAAATTTTGAGAAAAAAAGAGGAGCTTCGGGGAAGGGGAACATCACGAAAAACACATTAAAACGTCGAAAACAAATTTAGTTCTTAAAAAACACAAGATTGTTTTATGTGCAAATAAAAACATCTTCTATTATATTATATGTTGCCTGTTGCCAGCATAGGTGGGCAGGGTCGGTTGGGGGGTTATACCCTCAAAATCCCGATTACTAGTGATGGGCGGAACAGCGGAACCTCCGGAATCGAAACCGCAATTAAGATTTTCCAAAAATTCAGAACAGGAACCGGAACCAAAATTCCAAATTTTGCCTGGAACATCCAGAACCGGAACTACCCCTCACGACCAATTACTGCCGACACCCCCCCTAAAATTTGGGGTATTCCGGACGAACAACCCTCTAAAATTTGAGGGGGGGGGGTTCCAGTACTAAAAACGCTAAAAATTACGTATTTGAGGTATACCCCAAAAAAATTTTGGGACACTCCTCCCTCCAAATTTCGAGGGTCGGGTATATCCCCAAAATCCGGGAGGCTGCCCACCTATGGTTGCCAGAAAAAGCCGTTCCGAATATTTTATAAAAATTTTGGTATGTACATTTTTATTGATCAATGATTAACAATATTTTGAATGCGTGCAGTTTTTTGCATTTTTTGATTAAAAATTTGTTCGTTTGCTGTTTCTGTTTCAGCTTCCAAAATATTTTACGTACTTTTGCTTTTACAATTTTTTATTAAAATAAATCTTTAGTGTTTTTAAAATGTACACAAATATTTTGCATATTTCACGACAAAACTTTAACAATCGTGTCAAGCAACATTAAAAATAAGATTATTTTGGCAAAACCGGAGTTTTGGGAAATATCACTGGCAAATTTGTATATAAAAAAATTAGGCGCTTATTTTTTCAAAAAATAAGAAGTTGTATAATATGTATTTAGAAACACTTTTATATATATATCAGGTACCGTAATTTACACTAAACTCAACGGTATTGTAGAAGCGACAGAGCGGTCACGACAGCCGCCGCGCGGAATAATTCTAAAAAAATAATAAAAAACAATAACGGAAATGCTTTAGGGCTGGTTCATACTTATGACAAAACGTCCTTTGGACAAAGTCCAAAGAACAATTGTGTAAAAGCCAAAACGTCTTTTGGACAAGTCAAAACGTCCTTTGGACTTGTTCCTTTGGACGAAGTATAAACGCTACTTAAAATTTGTCCTTTGGACAAAATCCAAAGGGAAAAGTCCAAAGGACAAAAAGTATGAATACGTTGTCCTTTGGACTTTGTCCTTTGGACTTTGTCCTTTGGACTTTGTCCTTTGGACTTTGTCCTTTGGACTTTGTCCTTTGGACTTTGTCCTTTGGACTTTGTCCTTTGTTTGCCCTTTGGACTTTGTCCAAGCTGTATTTGTCCTTTGGACTTTGTCCAAGCTGGATTTGTCCTTTGGACAAAGTCCAAGGGACTTTTGTTCTTCTGGACTTTGTCCAAAAGACGTTTTGTCATAAGTATGAACCAGTCTTTATTGTATTTTGAATTAATTTTATTACGCGGCCTAAATCGGTGAAAAATACAGCTGAGTGACATTGGATGTTTTGAATTTTGTTTTTTTATTTAATCGTAGCAAACTGAGTCAGTTTATTGTGTCATTTCCATAAGATAGGCGAAAATCTACTATATGAAAATATTAATATAAAAACATTGGTAAAAAACATATATTATGACGGAAAGTAATTTTTTCATGATTTTCTAATATCTTTCTGCAAAATAAATGGCGTTTTTAGATATAAATTGGTATATTTTTGTTTTTTTATTTTAATCATATTTCATGTACTTGGAAATGGATTTGAAATAATCTGCTGGTAACAATCCAACGTTTAAGTAATGTCGCTTCCTGGTGGCATTCGAGTTTAGTATAAATAAACTATTACAGTACTAATGTGACGTCCATAGATATGAGGTCAAAAAAACTAAAATTTTGAGGAGAAAAAGAATGCGTAACAATTAGCTATTTTTAGCTTTTTGGTTGTGTGACACATACGCCGTATGTGTCCTTTACGTTAAAACTCAAAGTGCAAGCGTTAATAAAAGGCGATTATTTTTCCCCTTTCCTTGTTCGGCCTATGGTGTAATGAATAGCAGGCCAGAGCATAGGTGTTTTTGGTCGGGTCCGCTAGGGGGGGGTCCACCCCCGGGTGGAAGGCCAAAATTTTTTAGGGGGGGTCCAGAGGGGCCCGGACTCCCTTGGCTTTTTAGGGGGGTCGACCCCGGGTGCGAGATTTCAAATTTAGGGGGAGGGGGTCAGGGGGTCCAATTTTTTAGCAAAATTTTTTTAACACAATAATTTAAGTGTTTTTAGGTCTAATATTGAATTTTATGTATTAAAACAGCTTATTTAGGCCTAAAAAGTGTATTTAAACACTGTTTTTAACTAAAAACCCATGTTTTTGACAGTAAATAAAAAAATATACTTCCAAGTTGGTCGGAAGGGGGGGGAGGGGGGTCAGCCTCGCTAGGGGGCGAGGTTAGGCCAGACCGCTCTCAAGCTTTGGGGGGGGGGGGACCCCCCTAATTTTTTCTAGGGGGGGGTCCAAAATTTTGGCTCTAGGGGGGGGGGGTGCACCCCTCTGTCCGCCCCCAAAAACACCTATGGGCCAGAGTCGACTTTGGAGGTTACAGGTTCAATTCCAAATATGTGACGACCCAAAGTAGAAGCAAAAATAACCAGGCGCTGAAAAAATTAGCCAGCCAAATTTATTGAAAAATTTGGCCGATACAGGAATTGAACCCGTAACCTCCAAAGTCGACTTTGGCGTACTATCCATTACACCATAGGCCGGACAAGGAAAGGGGAAAGATAATCGCCTTTTATTAATGTTGCACTTCGAGTTTTCACGCAAGGGACACATACGGCGTATGTGTCACAGCTAAAAAATGGGCGATAAGGACCTGATTTTGTAGTCTCCATGTTCAGTTGGTACTTCATTGACTAAAGTGCTGCGTTACCCCATCATCACCCGCTAGCTTTACAGTATAACTTATTTATAAGGCGTCATAATTTTAAAACATCATCACAGCGGGAGTTGTTACACTAATTCGACGCTTTAACGTCGTGAATATAGGGTGCGCCGCTTGTTCTCTCTGACCTGGAAACGTAAGGTAATCCGTGGTTTCCTTTGCTGTCGTACGACACCAGGAACGGTTTTTCCAGTAGAACCGGTCGAAAATCACTTAAAAAATACGTCCAACAGTTTAAAAAGTCTCGGTATTTCCAAAAAGTTTCCTCGTCGGTATTTTTGATTTCCGAACCGGAACTAAGGTCCTCCGCAGTGGACTTCCTAATGGCCACTAATCTTCTCGTATAATACGTCGGGTGGCATTCCAAATCGTCCAGCGTTCGTAGCATGACGTCATCAACGGAAACTATGTCCCCGGTAACATGCTTAAACAAGTAAAACTTATAACTAAATTATACTAATAAGTAATACTAATAGCAAAAATATATAATATACCGAAAAATGTGCAACTCCTATATAAAAAAGTACGGAAAAGTAGGCCATTATAATGAGCCTCTCCATTTAAACGACACTCTCCACTATAATGGCATAGTAACTATTTTAATTCGGCGAGTTAAAATGGAAAAGAAGCCTATATAATAGCCATTTATTGATTTAATTTCATTTCATAATTATATACTCACAAGTGTAATACTGTCCGGGTCGCATGAGTTTTACCGTGTTGGACAGTATTAAACCAACACGGGAAAACTCGTGCGGCCAGGACAGTATTACACTTTTGAGTATATATGAAATCAATAAATGGCTATTATAATGGCTTCTTCTCCATTTTAACTCGCCGAATGAAAATGACTACTATGCCATTATAGTGGAGAGTGTCGTTTAATTGGAGAGGCTCATTATAATGGCCTACTTTTCTGTACTTTTTTATATAGGAGTTGCACATTTTTCGGTATATTATATATTTTTGCTAATAGGACGTCATAACTCATGATTAACTTTAGTTTCTAAATTAAAAGCTTAAGTTAAGCATGGGTTATGAAGTTTTTTCAGCGCAAAAAAAACTTTCAAGAAAAAATAAGTCGACACGTTGGATCATGTGACTATAGTAACAATGTTCTTACCTTCCAATATATTTATGATTTGCAACTCCAGGCATTAAAATCTGACAAAGCCCTGAAACTTTAAATTCTAAAACTTTTTTCAAATTTTAAAACTTATGACAAACAAAAAAGTAGTCATACAAAATGCAGAGAACGCAACTTAGAAATATAAGCGTAAAATCACCAGTATGTCCGAGCTAGTGATGTTTCTACCCCCCAATAATATGTTCCGGAGCTCCGACCATTTATAGCATGCCATTGAGCCACCAGGACTGGCCTGACCTTTGGGCAGCCCCCAACGGGCCTACGGGTACCACCTGGTTGCTGGATCTTTTCTCTCATAGAAATGATTCCAGCTTGGCATGGCTAGAAAAAGTTTGTTGTCAAGGTTGCCAAGGCTGATAAGGTGCCAAGGTTGCCAAAGGTTGCCAACGTTATTAATGTTGGATGAAAAGTCTAACCATAGGGGTGAAATTTTTTCGCTTCTCCTGGCTTGTCTTAGCGCCTGCCCTTTGCATAATCTGCATAAAAAAGAGAAGTTTCAGGCAAACAACAACAACCATTTAAAGCGGAGGGAGCTCCGAAGCCCCGCTTCTTAAATGACGGATTTTAAGCTTATTTAAGCTTGGAAAACATTTAAAGTTACTTTTTCTGCGTTTTTAAGACTATTTCTAGCGGTTTAAATAAGTTTTGAAAAAAAAATTTAATTTACAAAAAATTTTTGAAAAAATATTTTGGCGCTATTTTTATGCCTTGCATTTGCAAATATTATCAGAAATAATACTTTTTCATTCGAAATGGTCATGTTCTTCGGAGCTCCGCTTTCACCTCAGAATTTTTTTTGCTTTAAAATGTGATATAGTATTCGTGATCACGTCATATATGTTTTGCTCCGTGGGATAGGTTGTCGGAGGAGCAGGGGCAAAACAGGGCTTCAAAATGAAGGTGGGAATATGGCTAAAAGAATGCCGCGCGGGCGGGTTATTAGAAAGGCGCGGGCTGATTATTAGACATAAGTGCGGGCGTCCCTTTATGCGCGCGGCGTCCTTTGATGCTCAAGGGATTCCTTCCGTTTAGAACAATAGATTTTGACCAGGGTGTTTGGCAGCTTCGGAGCATGATTTCGGAATGTAGGAAAATCACTAATCCTTAAATTTCCAAATCTTACCTCTCCTTTCCCTTCCGCGTCCAGCAAGAACGGGATGTTGTATCTGGACGCGATGACCAGGGGATATCTAGTCGTTACTACGGCAAAATGAGCCACTGTCATTATAAAATACACGTTACTGTGACTTATTCTCTAGTTAATAGGGTCCTGTTTTAAATTTAAAATAAGTCACAGGCACACAGATTTTATACAAATATTTTATACGATATAGTTAGGATACCCTGTCGTTTTGGTGTATAACTCGTGCCATAGGTGACGTACAGAAGCAAACTATATTTTTGGAGAAAGGGTATTTTTTTCCAGTCAGTTTAGTATTGTAATGCCCGGGTTTTCCCATTTAATTAAATTTTACAAATTATTTATTTCTTATTTAATTTAAACTTTTCTTTAACAAAAGGTCAAATACGCATTCCTTTCACATTCCTTTCAGTCTGCTAAACTTTATGCCTGTAGTCAAAACAACCACGCATCCCGCGGGTATATAAATCCGCGGGTTTTCAAGTAAAAATCATTCAGTTTAGTTGGGGTTTAGAGTGAGTTTATATCAGCCAAAATTGCTGCTAAATCGGTTGTCCTACTTATTGTAATAAAGTTCGTACCTAAATATACTTTAATTCTTCCGAGCCCTCACTTCCTTGGAAGTGAGGGCTTGGATCTTTCTGCCCCCACCCGTCCTAGTTTTCTCCCTACCTGGTGAAAAACTGCGCCTTCAAATATGTATATGCCTTTTAGTAACCTCGCCGGGTATTCGGGTATCCCGCCTGGGGTTTGTAAATATTTATAATAAATGTATACGGGGTCAGATAGCCTACGGCTACATCGCGCAAACACCCACACCACAAGTAGCGTGCGGTAGCAGAACACTCATTCATCAGCGCAAACACACGGGCCAAACCGCACGTTACAATTGGCGACCCAGCGAGTGACTCGGCGGACCAGCTACAACTCTACGAAGTTCCTCAACGGCAGGTAGTCAGTGGTACGAGCCTGAATAAGGCCCCCACTGATTATCACGAGCTAGCTGGTACACTCCCTGAATAAGGGTCCCACTAGCTCAACGACTCAACTGCGACCACCCAACGGCGTTTCCTCAACAGCAGGTAGTCAGTGGTACGAGCCTGAAAAGGCCCCCACTGATTATCACGGGCTAGCTGGTACACTCCCTGAATAAGGGTCCCACTAGTCCAATGACTCAACAGCCTTCACCCGACTGCGATAACTCAACAGCAGGTAGCCAGTGGTACGAGCCTGAAAAGGCCCCCACTGATTATCACGGGCTAGCTGGTACACTCCCTAAATAAGGGTCCCACTAGTCCAACGACTCAACGGCGTTTCCTCAACAGCAGGTAGCCAGTGGTACGAGCCCTGAAAAGGGCCCCCACTGGTTATCACGGACTTGCTGGCACACTCCCTGAAGAAGGGTCCCACAAGTCCAACGACTCAACGGCGTTTCAAGACCAAAAAATCAACGGCGGGTGGTAGCTCAAAGCCGATACACTCTGACGTCTTCCAAACATTTGTTACAGACAATACATGTACACCATTCAAGCACGCCACATCGCCGTAGTACGCTAGCAAAAAATAGTTTTTTTTAAAGCTTAGTTGTTTTTTTTCTTTTCTTTCAAAAAAAACACTTTCAAAAACCATTTTTTCCTTTTAAAATGCTTTTTAAAAAAAAAATTTTTAGTAAAAAAAACACTTCAAAGAATGTACTTTTAAAAAAATATATATTTGTTAATCACTAACATACGCTTACCTTCTA
>JASAMX010030050.1:0-14387 GCA_030248175.1 Microlaimidae sp. YZB2_3 | reverse complement strand
CCGCTAAGGTTTAAGCAAAGGTAGGGCTGGGAGATGGGGCTGCTATAAGACACGTTTGATCACCTCTAAAAATATCAAACTAGCCAAACAAATTAAGGCGGATAATTTGGTTTTCTCGCGACGATCTAATAATATTCGAGTGTGCGGTGTACCTTTCGCCTTAAATCTAGGGTTCTGCTCACCTGTTGTTTTAAAAGGTGTCTGTAGGGAGAGGGGTTTGTAGTAACCCCTTTTCTCCTTCCGAAATTGACTCTCACCTCTAAAATGCCTGGTTACCCTTACCCCCCCCCAACACCCTGACTTTTCTGTTCTACTAAACCCGAACTTTTTTTGAAAGTTGGCGTATGCCCTCACTCCCCCGAAGTAAGTATTCCCCTAAGCTAGGATTGGTCGAGCACTTATCAAGGTGCTCCGTCCATTTACTGTATTAAAATTTTACCTTTAACGAAGATGTTTATTACGCTGTAAAGAGACTCAATTAATAAAAAATCCCAAAAATAATTTTTTTTATTAATTTAAGCGACGTTTTTATTTAGTTGCCAGCCAAAATGACAGTTAAATCTGGTTTAAAATACAACAATGAAAAAACCTACACAATGATCCATGCAATGAAATAGGTCTATGACTTCTTCGTGACAAGTTTCTTCCGTTTGTGATCTACCTGAAAACATATTATACGTTTATAGTTTTAAATTATTAAAAGTAGTCAGATTTTTGAATAAAGCTCCTAAGCAAGTCACGGAGATCGGCTCCAAGTTTAAACAAGCTTAAAATCACACATTTAAGGGGCCCAGCTCCGGTGTTTCCAGTACAAGGAGTAGGAGCTTTCGAACATATAAAATAGTACAAAAAAACCACTGATTATAGGGGGTCAATGTCAATTGTGGGACCAAAACTATCTAATAGTTTGCGCCCAGCGAGGCGCAAGAAAATTTGTATTTTTTAGCTTCTGAAAACGATCAAATTTTACCATCTGGGTACCATTTCGAGGAACCAACCGCTATCTTTATTTTTTCGCCGTCCGACCATTCCGGGGAAAACCCCTCCCTGTTTAAGTCCGTTTTAATGTTATCCTATATTGATTTGATCGGCTTTAGACCAACGGACCACCCTGCCTATGTTAATTATGTGTGTGTGTGCATTTGCAGGTACTTACTGTTCACTCTCTCGTTACAAGTCTCAAGTTTCTCCTTAAGGGCAGCGCAGTGTTGGGAGGCGCACTCCTCCCTAAGGGCGGGTAACGGATCCACCACTTCCTCCTCTTCTGCGGCCGCTGCTTCCTCTTCGGCTGGATTCTGAGCTTCCTGAAACACAACACGGCCTTACCAAGAGTCACAACACAATCAGTAGTACAAAATCAACGGGACTGTAACTCATAATCATAGGTGGACAGAGAGGGGGGTTTGTTATACCCCTCGAAACTGCCGACGACGCCTCACAAAATTTAAAGGTAGCCCGGTAGCACAAATATTAAAGGTAAAAAAAGAGAGTATTTGAGGTATACTACACACCTACATGATTTAAATTTAGAATTATCCGACCCTTTAGCTGAGTTTTTAAAATCTAATTTTCGAGCGATCATTAGAAGAGCTAAAAACAATTTTTGGTAAAATATACATAATCATCAGAATATTACTTCTATAATAATAATACTGAACGCTCAAAAACAGTTAGAAGACAGTTGTAATTTAATAAAGATTGAAAAATTCATGATACAGGATAAAATATAAACAACAGGGAAAACTCAATGACAAGAAGTCAATTAACCATGATTTTCGGTTTTAGAAGCTAAAACTCAAATTTGTACAAGATTAAAAACTACAGTGAAATTTAGCCAGCAAAAGTATAATTTATATTATAAGTTGCTGCGTTTTAATACAAGTTAGCGTTTTTTCCCCTCGATTCAATTTCGAAGCATTTCGATCATTAGGAAATCCTATATTAATCAATTAAAAGAGAATTAAAACTTACGTTTTCTTCCGGCATCCTATTTATTTACAAATTTTGATAACGAACGTTTCTAAAAAATATATATAATTATAATTTTACACAAAACAAGACTAACAATATTAATATTCTTATAAGTCTACGGCCTAACTATTCTGGCCTTAACAATTAACCGTTTTGGTCGGGAAGATACCCTGCTCCAATCCGGAGCAGGCCAATGGATCATTCTCCAGTCCAACCGACGGGAACTTGCTGCCTAACTAATTCTAATGTACTCTTATTCGTTTTTATTTTTTAAAACTTGTTTTAAACACTTAAAGCTATAATAATGAATCAATTAAACCGTAAATTTTACAATAATACGCCATATTGAGCAGTCTAGAAGTTTCAACAAACTCATGAAAATATGTCTGTCAAGAAGTTTTGTTTTAAGGTCAAGTGAGTATAAAGCTGGGTTTGCGAGCTTATTCTTAAGTTTAATCTTAAAAAAACACGTTAACTACAATTTTTATTTGTTTATAAAACAATAAATACTTAGATTTTTGTCAATTATTTTCTTGTAAAAATATTAGGAGTATTTTATTGGGTATTTTTGGTGGTTCATTAAAGAGCCTTCGGTTCATATATGTAAATTCTTATGACACTATATAAACTAATTAAATGATACCCAGTCAGTGAGTGTACTAAGTAATTAATAAAATATAAAACGTGTTTAACGTCTACAAAATAAAACTGAAACAAGTCATTTAAAATATTTTATAAATACAACGTTCAGTGCCAGCACCATAATAATGTATAACCCAAAAATACATTAACTAAAAACCTAATAAACAAATTCAAAGTTATTAAACATTACTATCAAACTTCATTAAATTTAACAATTTTTTTTAACACGAGTATTTCTTTTTACTTGCGAAGCACGGACAATAAACCGTTTTTAAAAGTTAATAGCTATTTTAACATTACTTAAAAAATTTACGCGAGAAACTTCTAAATTGAAATGGTTTTATTAATGCAATATTTCTTCAATTTATTTATTTTAAATTCAGTATAATATTAAGTTATACCATTATAATAAGGATGTTATTCAAATGGACTATTTTGAAAAGATGTCATTATGATAATTACATACGCTGACTTATTTTTATATAAGAGTTGCACATTTTCGGTTATATTTATCATATAATTTTGTTAATACTATTGAATGTACAAACTATCCGAACTTTTAACAAGCGCCTTTTTGTCTAAAATATATAGGTCTTAAAAGCTAATCTATGACGATGTTTTTTAAAATTAAGCCAAATAAATAGAAATTGATTTTATCACATTGAAACAAACAATAATAAAACATAACAAAACAATTAAATAACAGTAAAATTATGTTTTATTGTTTATTTAAAATGAAAATTAAACAAACGAAATAAAATAATAGATTTAACATAGCAAACATATTAACAAAAAATAATACTCAATGTTTTATGTAAATTAAAATCGCTATTATCAGCTATTAAAACATCTATACTCTGGCTGATAATTATATGGCATTTTTATGTTATTTATTATTTGGTGTTTATTTATAATACTTCTTAAGTGAATCAAAAGCAAGTATAATAAGTGCACTTTGCGTGATCACAATATTTAACTTAATTTAATTAAATATTGTAAAATTGTTGTGTTTTGGCAATAACGAGTGTTAAACCTGTATTTTTTTAAATTTTTTATAAAAACATTTTATATCCAATTTTAACTATAATTTTTCAGAAATTAAATGCTACAGATATATTGATTACCTGTAGCAATGCAATATAGTTTCCATTCTACAAACAAAGGCTATTATATAACAATAACATAATACCATTTAAAAAGTAATAATTTTATTTTCATTAATAATCACAGCATAAAGCACCACAGATCCACAGGAAAATAGCGCCAATATCTTTGTTGATACGCCAGAAACTGACTCTCTTGTCAGCTATTATAATACCCGCATCTACAATTACGTCCTTGTTTGTTGGTATGACAGTCTGAGTTAATAATAAATCAAACAAGCATGTCGGATTCTCTAAATCGCCAGCTTAAAATATAGGTCAGAAGGAACGGTTACAAAACAATTTCAACGAGCTAAGTTGGTAAATACTTATATAGTCTATACAAAAATGATGTGGCTTGAAGTTACTATACTAAGCCATTAATAAAGTTGCTTAATATAGGTGATTATTTATATAATAAATTGTCGTATAAGTTACATCAAAGAAGCAGTAACCATGGCATAATTTTCGTGTAATGTAATAAAATTATTACACAATCAGTTTTAACAGTGTTTGGTAGAAAAACCAGAGAAAGATCTACTCTGGGAACTGTATTCTATTATTTTCAAGCCGGTAATATAAATTTAAGTGTTTTTATTTATTCTTTAACCCTATCAAAAACTGGGAAATAATTAATTATGACAAGACAAAAAGCTAAGAGTCGACTGTTCCGTAACCTTCGGATGTGGAGGCTCCTTCCAGTGTTGATGAATTTGAAATTGTATTGTTTGTGCCTTCATCTGTAGATGTGTGTAAGCGAGAATCTAAAACAAGTAGCATTTTTAAATAACTAGACAGTCCGTTTCAAAGACACCTAGCCTGGGATAGACCTGTGCACAGCCCTCCCCCGGGGTTTTATTGGGCAGGAGGGGCAATTCTAAAACGGGGAAAGGGAACGGAAACGGGGAGCAACTTTTTTTAAACTGAGGAGGGGGCAAACAGGAGAGAAAGAAAAAAAAAGAAAAAAAAAAGAAGAAAACCGAAAAAAGAAACAAAAAAGCGAAAGTAAGGTAAAAATAGGTCTAAAATGACTTAAAATGCATTGAAATCCGCTAAAACTGCACAAATTTTGCGATGATGGCGTCGTAATAGCTTAAAAACGACGCCATATTTTTTAGGTACTTTTTTTCATTTTTGGGCGGGGGCATATATGTAGGGTGGGGTCCACCCCGCTAGCATCGAAATTTTGCTCCCCCCTAGAAAAAAAGTCCAGCCCCCCCCCTTCCCCCAAATTTTCGAATTTTTTACCCCTGACCCCGTTTAGATTTTAAAATCTGACCCCCCTCTCCTCCCGAGAAAACTTTAAGTACTTTTTTTAACACAAATTCATGTTTTTACACCCTTTTTATACCTCAATATAGCTTTTTAATCAATAGAGTAGTATTATCTTATAAAAAAACTATTATATACTAAACCTTTAATGGTTTAAAAGTATTTTGCTTCGGAAATTGGTCCCTACCTGACCCCCCTAGAAAGCTATGGGGGTTAGACCCCCTAGATTTTGAAATGTCATTTACCCGGGATAAACACACCCCTAGCTTTTTGACCGTGTTCATCTATGGGGAGCAATAAAAAAGGGGGGCAAATCCTCCAATAAATCGGAGGGGGCATTTTCAGACCGTGCACAGCTCTGCTAGGATATTGTTTGTTTTATTAATTGGTTCTTAAATTTTTACTATTTTGTCCGAATTGCAGAGAAAATCTGTAATGGAAGTGTTAATGGAGAAAAAAAATTGGCACTTTTGCCACAAATTGCATAACAGTGAATAACAGTGTATCGAGAAAAAGTGTATTAGTATTGTAAATGTTTAATGGTTATTATTATTATAAAAACACATTTTGTACACTATTGTGTAAAAAACCTAAAAATATTGCGGATGTAAATAACGAATGGCCGGGTGGTGTGGAGTTCGTCCGCGTGGTGCTTGGCGGGCAACGTTAACACTAGCTTTTGTCATGAGATTTGTAGAATAAAATGGTAACACGTTTTGCTCTATAAAATTTGGACGGAAACGATGTTAGCGGCAAAACGCTCCACAACGCCCATTACATGACTCAGTTTACTGTGATCTGTCTTCTCTCTCTGTGTACCAGCATAGAAGATGTGGCAACTACAAATAATGCATACATGGTAACATAACTCCTACAAAATATGTATAATAATACTACATAGTAGCATATAGAGTAAAAGGTTTGTTTTTTTTTAATTTTTTAAAAAAAGTTTATTTGGTGGGTAAGTTGTTGTGCTTATGTTTATTGGTTAACACCTTTATTTTTAGATATATATTTACACAAACATTACTATATACAAAGTGGTTGTCACCTCAGTGACTTGTTATAAATACTTAACAAAACTGAGGTTAATTGCCAAATACCAAATAACGAATGAGTTCATAAGCGTTTGGGTGGGATTGAAGGATGACGAATTCCAGAAAATTACAATTTTAAATACCAAAAGAAAACGTAAAGAATCTTATAGTAAAAGCTCTATTGTATGTATTTTCTTGTGACAAAAACTACGTAAAAAAAGTATATCATAATAAGTTTGCAGAGAGCCGGCATGGAGGGGGGATAGAATATATTCCAAATAAAAACAATTCTAATTGCCAAAACTCTATCGCCTTCCTCCAATAATGAGGCTACCGCCAAAACCCTCTTCTACTTTTTTTTTGAAAAACAATATTATAAAATTTTTTTTTATTTTATATAAAATATATAAAATAAAAAAATAACATAAGAAATGCAATTTTGTTTAGAAACATTCTTCCTATATACCTGTGCACGGTCTGAAAAATCAATCCCCTGCTTTAGCATTGATGCCACTCAAAAACAAAAAAACCCCAAAAATATGCGCCATTTTCGAGCTATTTTCGCGAAAACTTTTGCAGTTATTTACCCTTATTTTAACGAAATTTAAGCCATTTTATACCTATTTTTTTCTTAAACTTCGCTGTTTTGCATTTTTTCTTTTTTTTTCTTCTTTTTTCGCTTTTTGCAAATCACTGGTTTGAAAAAATAATTGCCCCCCCCGGTAATAGCGCACACGTCTGCTTCTAACATACTCACAGAATCCGGCGTGCGCGTGCCTACCCCTAACAACCCTCCTAGTAATGTTTAGATACCCAAAGTTTACAAAATACAAAAATTGTTCAGTTGCGAAATTTTTGAATCGTTTAAACAACGCAAAAATACACTATACAACTGCGTAGTTCACACGATATTAAAAATTAGCTTTTAGTTCCTTGAAAACTTTGAAAGAAACAGAGCCAGTCTTTATTAATTGTAATAAAATTGCAAAAAAGTAGAAACATGTAGCAACTTTGGGCAGACTTATTTTACCTAAACGAAGGAAAAATTTTTTGTTCAATTCATTCAACAGCTTAAACTTACTCTTTATTATTTCACTTCTAAAAGTTTTTTTACTGTTTGCGTTTGAGTGGGGCGGAAAACTAGTAGTTCTCCTATTGAGATTTAATTATTTCCCTGCCTGCCGCTAACGAAAAGACCAACCTAAAACAAAAACTTACATTTTTTTAGTTTCCTGGCTTTGACTTCGCCTTGTATGAAACTACCCGCGTAGAAAATTATGGTGACGACGCAAAGAACCACGCAAATGACTGCCACTGACAGGGCCTGTGTGGAACGCGGTGCCACCTGTGGTTTCTTACATCCCCAGTCATTGCGCCATAAATTAATGGTATCGTTCATCTTAAAATTAACAAAACGAGCATTATTATACATAAACATAGCAGCAGTTTAAAGGAGCACTGTCACAAATCAAATTCCTATAACGCCCGAACCGGACTGCTCCTTTAATACCAAACCTACCTAACTCAACTTTGATATTTAGAGTGCTCCACTACAAGGCTACAACATTTTTAAATTTCAGCTGAATCAGTTCAGTATTAAAGGAGCAGTGCGGTTCGGGCGTTATAGGAATTTGATTTGTGACAATCAATGCTCCTTTAAGATTCCGTTAGTTTAGGCCACCTTAAAATTTATGTGAAAGAACCTTCATTCTTTTGCGGTTTTCAAATATCATGGTATTACCACATTAAAGAGTTTTTTGCAAGTTTGACTTTCTCGACGTTTTTCACGCCAAAAAAATTCAACAAAAAACACAGGTTATTGAAACTTGTCTTCGAAGGTTTTGAAATTATTATTCAGACCTGTGCACGGTCTGAAAATGCCCCCCCCCCCGCTTTATTAGAGGATTTGCCCCCCCCCCTCTCTGCCCAAAAATAAAACAGTACCCAAACATTATGGCACCATTTGTGACCTATTATGACGCCATCATAGCAAAATTTTTGCAGTTTTTAGCCTATTTTAATGCATTTTAAGTCTTTTTAGACCTATTTTTACTTAATTTGCTTGTTTTATTCTCTTTTTCCATCTTCTTTTCTTTCTCCCCTGCTTGCCTTCCTCCGTTTTATTGTTTCCCCCCTCCAATAAAACCCGCGGGGGGGGGGCAGTGCACAGGCTTGATAATTAAAATCTTGCTAATTACCATAAAAGTTTGCAAACAGGAAAATATTAAGTTATAATGTACCAAGAACAATATTTAAGGATAAATATAAAACCTTTAAAAAATTTTATTGTTCGCTTCAACAATAGTTATAGCCAGTTTTTTCTAGGTGGCCGAAGATAATGTCTCGCGCCTTAACTTCAGCCACTATAAAAAAACTTTAAACTTTCACTGATCTTCAAGTGTAACAGAAATTTTTTTTATTTTGCACTGGAGTAACAAAAATAGCTAATGTTTGATTTTTAGACCAAACCTTGGATCGATTAAAAAAGCCTGAAAAAACTCATCCAAAAAAATAAAAAAAGGTCGCCGAAATTAAGTCAAGTACCCTACCCCGGACAAAAAAGCTAAAAAATATGTTTTTTGGAACCACCACCCTCTTCTCAAAAAAAAAAAACAATGAGGCTTTTTACCTGCTACGAGAGATAAATACTTTCCTTTCTGAGAGAAAGGAGTACCTTAAAAAGTAAAAAAAAAATGGATAAACGGCTGTTGAATGACGGCTTTCGGAAAGTTTATGGCGCAAGGCCGGTTGTGGAAAAATTAAAAAAAAAGTTTTTTTTGTTGTCTGGTTATAAAAAAACCATGATGTTCGATAAGTTTACTTGTCATTTAGTGATAATTACTTACCACACTCTCAATGTCCAGACAAAAGTTGTAGTCCATCGACACGTAGAAATCCCAGTAATATGTGTACAAGTCCCCGTACCTGCAAATAGTTAGCATAAAAATCAGAATAATAAACCATGAAAGACCACTGAAGAAACTCTCACCGCTTAATATTTTTTTCACAAGCTACGATAGATTTCGGCATTTTGCTGGCAAATCAAAAACCCAAAAGGAAAAATTTAGTATGGTAGACTTTATTAGTAGTATTTAAACAAGCTGGTGTTATGTATGAAAATCCCATAAGAAATAATATAAGGAAAACAAAAACTACAAAATATTATTAATAACGTAAATAGTAAACGAGTGTAAATATTAAAATAAAAAGAAGTTCTAGTTCCGATTATGACTAAGTTTATAATTACTCTTTTTGTCTCCACACCTGGGGTCCTTCACGATAGGTGCCAAAGATGCAATTAAACTTTTAAACGGAACCCATCGAAAATAATTATGACTCAATTTTGACATGTCAATGGATGAAAAGGCAAATACAAATTAAGCCTTATTAAATTATGACACACTTCCAAAGTATATAAACCCGGCCAAAAACACCTCATCTACGAATTTTCGGAGCTAAGGAAGGAGAGTTCAGGTAGGACTGAGTTTAATATGGAGACTGATAGTCAGAAAGGACTATCTGAGCTCCCTTGAGTTAAAAACTTGAAAGGGCGTTTTAGGGAAGCTCAATATGAACTTCTTTGAGTTGCCAGGTTTGGGTTTTAAGATTCCTCTTCCCCACCAACCGGTCCCTTGAATATTGTAAAAGATATAAGGTTTTTTAATGTAACACATTAACCGTTTTGTAAAGTAATGTCGCCTTATTTGTTTTTGAAATTTTCAAATAAATATCTTTCGCTGTATTTAGTTGTTTATCACATTCAAAGATTTTTTATGAGGTTTACACAAATAATACAATAATAGTCATAAAAGGAAAAGGAGTTAAAACGCGGGGATTCACACCTTCAAACATTCAGTCAACAATTTTAAAACTTGAAAGAAGTTGTTAAAAGACATCTTTTTTCTTTATGTTTCCCAATTTGGGAATTTCAGACTTCCAACTGAAATTTGGGAGTACCCTGGAAACTTCCCCCCCAAAATTTTTTTTTTTTTTTTTGGGGGGGGGGGGTACCAGTCATAGGTGTTTTTTTTTGGGGGGGGGGGGGGACAGAGGGGTGCACCCATAGATGAACAAGGGGGGGGGGGGGGTAGGGTGGGGTCCACCCCCTACCCTCGAAATTTCGCCCCCCCCCCCCCCACTAGAAAAAAAATCCAGGGGGCCCCCTCCTGCCCTCAAATTTTCAAATTTTTCACCCCTGACCCCCTCTAAATTTTGAAATCTGACCCCCCCTCCCCTCTCGAGAAAATTTTAAGTACTTTTTTTATACTAAATTTTCTTGCAAAAACGTCAATTTTTAACACAAATTCATGTTTTTAAACACTTTTTATACCTAAATATCGCTTTTTATTCAATAAATTGTAGTATTATCCTATAAAAAGAACTATTATTAAAGTTATTATGATTTAAAACTGTTTTGCTTTGGACACCGGACCCCACCTGACCCCCCTCTAGATTTTAAAATTTCGCACCCCGGGTTGATCCCCCCTAAAAAGCTAGGGGGGGGTTCGACCCCTCTCCTAGATTTTGAAAAGTCATTTACCCGGGGTAAACACCCCCCCCCTCTGGCTTTTTGACCGTGTTCATCTATGGGTGCACCCCCCTCCCCCCAAGCTCGAGAGCGGTCCGGCCTGACCCCGCCCTACCGAGGCTGACCCCCCCCCCCTCCCGACAAATTTGGAAGTATATTTTTTATTTACTGTCAAAAACACGGGTTTTTAGTTAAAAACAGTGTTTAAATACACTTTTTAGGCCTAAATAGGCTGTTTTAATACATAAAATTCAATATTAGACCTAAAAACACTTAAATTGTTGAGTTAAAAAAATTTTGCTAAAAAATTGGACCCCCCTGACCTCCCCTAAATTTGAAATCTTGCACCCGGGGTCGACCCCCCCTAAAAAGCCAGGGGGGTCCGGACCCCCCCTAGCGGACCCGACTAAAAACACCTATGGTACCAGTACTAAAAACACTAAAAATGGGGTATTTGAAGTAGGGTAGTGCATTTAATTTCGGCACTTTTTCATTTTTCCAATGTAACTTTTCACTGTATGGCTTGATTTTTATGTTTGATAGCTCATTTTAAAGCTTTTACAATATTGCGTTGCGTCATAAAAAATTCACTGTACGAAAGTTGTTTTTCTACTTAATTAAATCAGTTTTTAAAAAAAAATCGAAAATTGCCGAAATTAAATGTATGCATTTAATTTTGGCACTTTACAAACAATCGATTGTTTCTCAGTCAAAAAATATCATTTTCTAAAATTTAAAAGCCTATCATTATCTCCAGACAGTTTTCTTTAAGTTAAGCTTCTACTTGTTGTTCAACGTGTAACTGGAAAAAAGTTACAGCTAAAATGCTAAATGGTATCAAAATGAGGAAAATTTGGGAAAAAAGTGCATTTAATTTTGGCACTTCTTAAAAAGACCCCCCTTAATCGAGTTTAAGTGCAGTGCTATGACTCCTACACATTTCAACGTTGTCTTTTAACTATTTACAACTACAATTTACCACCCGACCACTAAATTCAACCCGTTTTTACCTACAGCAATAGTGTGTCGAAATTACACTATTTTATTTTATAACGATTGCTCACCACAAACGCAACGTAGAACCACGGGGACTAAAAATTCGGAAAATCGACTAAATTTTACCAGGACAGTTTAATTTTTAAACCAATTTATTGCGTAATCATGAAATGCCCATGTTCTAAAAACGAGTAACATTTTTTTAAAATTATAAATCACACAATTTCACACGAAAATATCATAACATAACAAATAAAAAGCTCACGGCAGTCATTTACTTAAAATTAGCTCTCATTTGACCTATCAAACGTCGTATTCCGTCCAGGATTACCAAAAATA
Source organism: Microlaimidae sp. YZB2_3 (assembly GCA_030248175.1). Lineage (NCBI taxonomy): Eukaryota > Metazoa > Nematoda > Chromadorea > Desmodorida > Microlaimidae > Microlaimidae sp. YZB2_3. Next base: position 2,460 of record JASAMX010030050.1, on the reverse strand, counting down.
TAGTCCAAAATCAAAAATGCCCAACTGGGAAAAGTGCCGAAATTAAATGCACTACCCTATACCCCAAATTTTTTTTGGACACAACCCAATTTTTGGGGGTCGGATATACTCCCCACGCCCCATCCAAATTCGGGAAGCTTCCCACCTATACTTTTAACTATAGCTGGACAGGGGGGTTGGAGGGGGTTATATTACCTTAAAAATCTCGATTACTGCCGACACCCCTCCCTTACAATTTGGGGGTACCCCCAGTGGCGTGCCCAGAGAAGGGGGCGGCACCCCTCCCAAAATCCAGCGAAGCCAGATTTTTTTGTAAGGGGAGACACTTGCGTTTTTTTTTGAATTTTGGGAGAGAACAATTTTTTAAATATTAATACTGAAACTTTCCTGATGCTATCCAAAAGCATATTAATAGTAAAAAAAACACCAAACTTTCCTTGTTTTGCGGGTAGTTTAAATTGCCAATTTATCTTAGTTTTTTTGATTTCAAATCGATTTTTCCGTTCAAAAGTTAAGACAATGTTAAATAAAACTACTATAAACACTATTAGCCTTTTATTAATGTTTTAAACATATGTTTTAAATGTATAAGAGTAAAGAAAACCTTAAATTTTGTCTTAAAACCATAAATGAAATATTATCATCTAGAATTAAATTTCTGGTGGTCTGTCAACCCCCAAACACCCCCTTCAGGGTTAGTGTTTTGTATACCCCCAGACCTTCCCCCTGAAATGAAATCATGGGCACGCCACTGCCTTCAGGGTTAGTATTTCCCTCACCCCATACCCCCCAAAATAAAATCCTGAGCACGTCACTGGTGCCATGAAACCCCTACGCCTTGTTGTTGCTCATAGCCGGGGCTTCAGGTTATTCCTTCGAGGAACCTGACCACATCCACTGGTCTTTCCTAAAGATTTTCTATTTTGAGTGTCGTTGGATGTTGAGGGCATATAAAAAGGTGTTTTACGTCATGTGGTTTGCCCCTACAGGGGGGCATTCATTTTTAACGGAGTTGTTACTTGATTTTGAACAAGTTGAGGTGGTGGCAATGTCCAAATCTGAGTTGTGCCAGGACTTCCTGGGGAGTTGTTGCTCGCTTGTGTTGATTGGTGGGGGTTTTCTTTTTAATAGTACCTTAGGTTGGAGTTGCAAATGTTTTCTTTGAAGAAATATGAGTGGATGTTTGATTGTATGGTTTTTTTCTGTAAGCATGTGGTTGTAGAAACTTTTGGCTGTTGGTCCAAGCTTTGATTGGAGGGTATGCTTCATCTCTCTTGGTCTATGGTTATTGGCTGTGATTCTGTTAGATGGATGTGTTGGTTGCATGGTTTTTGCTAAAAATTGTGTTGAAAGAAGTTTGGTGTGGCTTTTGATTGGTAGGAATTTAGTCTCTTGATGAAGATGATCGGTTGGGGCTATTTTTAGCAGCCGGTTGCTATCCTGAGAGCTGTGTTTTGTGTTGTTTGTAGTTTTTGAAGATGAGATTTTGATAGATTGGGTGATCAAATTGGGGCTCTTCTGTAGTTAAGAATAGGGCTTCCTATTGCTTTGTAGGAGGTAACTATTAACCCTCTAATCAAAAAATGAATGCCCAAAATGCCACCAGAAACCTCATGATGTCCACCACCTTTTCAAATGCACCAAAAATCCTACCACATTAAAAGTAGAAGACCTATGGTTTCAACCCGCAAAGGCAGCAGCATTTCTGGAGGAAATAACCTGAGAAAACTGGCTATGCTAACTATCTTTTTGCTGGCCCCAGCTGGAGCCAGCGCCAGCCAGGGCTTTCCAAATGTTGTTGCGCCCGGATGCTTTGTTGTTTATGTTGGTGGCGTCGGCGTGGTTATTAAAAGTTTGTTTTGGATCAAAAGTAATACCAACCAAGGATTTTAAGGTTTTTGTTTAGCGGCAAAAGTTTGTTGTCTATGGTCACCTTTGGATGATAGTTAAACTCTTGTGATGAGGAGGAAAAAATAGTGACTGTTGATTTTAAGTTTTAAAACTTCTCTCCCCCTTAAATTTGGGGGTCCCAGTACTAAAAACGCAAAATATGGGGTATTTGAGGTATACCCAAAAAATTTTTGGGACACCACTCCCAAATTTAGGGGGTCGGGCATACCCCCCTCTCCAAAAAAAATTCGGGAGGCTGCCCACCTATGCTTTCATCCCCATCTCATTCCAAGCGGGTAAATCCTGATAAGTGGGTAAATCCCCTTTCCAAAATTTAGGGGTTTAACTTCCTCCCTCCATCTTTGAACCTAACCATACATGAGCATGGACATGGACCGGCAAACTAGGAAGGTTGTTGTTATTGTTGCATTACCTGAAGCTTATCTTCCCTATGCAGATTATGCAAAGGGCAGGCGCTAAGACAACACACAAGGGGCGAAACAATTTCACCCCCTATAAGCTAAGGAGAGGGGTGGCTAGTGACTGTAGCAAAATGGCCCTTTAAAAGCT